>DWAV01001379.1:0-13777 GCA_018231305.1 Noctuana lactifera
TTTGAATTTATAGAGTGCTGTGTCTTTTAAAGTTTTACTATAAGGTACACGTGTACACTGGATGAACGTCAAATAATATGGTACATCGGCTTTAGGCGCCCTTTTGGCTAAGGTAGGCCGGTAGAAAAAAGGCTCGGCACTCATTTAAAATCAAGTGTATAAATTACAAGTTATTAACAAAAAAAACCCGGCTATGTCATGTCAAGAGACAATTAAAACAATCGATTGACTGTTTCAAAAAATATTTTTTGCGAGCGTTATGCCTCCTCTTAAATAGAAATACATTTTACATAACGTTACAAGTAATTTTGTGTTTTATTTCAAGCTCACACCAGATGTAAGTGGTAAATAAATCCTTCAACATCGGATTTATGTACTGGAATGTACAGCTTGCTAATGGTTTGTATTTTCAGTTGCACCGCTTGTTAATGGAACAAATCCGGGAGTTCGCAGAAGAAAGTAATTAAATGCGGTGAGAGTTAATAAGTAGGTACTTAATGCTCAATAAAAGTATTATATTTATGTTTGTTACCTCATAACTTTCGACTGGGTGGACTGATTTGGATAATTCTTGTTTTATTTGAAAGCTTATGCTTTCCATTTGGACCCATTTTAATTGGGTCTAGTTCTGACAACGACATCCATGAGAAAACCATAAAAGTCTTAAGTTTAAGTATGTGCGCGAAATGAACTTTGAAGTCGGTTTTTTTGTAACGCGAGTTATAATTATTTTGAAGTCGGTTAAAAAACATACACAAACTAGAAAAAAAAATGGTTGGTTCATAAAATAAACACAGGGGAGTTAATCCACTCTAAGCATAACATATGACTACTTGAACCAACCGCCCGTTACAGCCAGACGCCATGAATGGAGATTTGTGGCGAGAGGCGGGGTCTGGCATAACTGCCATAAACAAGTTAAACTTGACTTCACTTCAAATCTTTCCTGCCCCACTGCTGGGCACGGGTCTCACCCCACAACCGGTAAAGGCCTGAAGCATACTCCATCACGCTGATCCAATACGGATTGGTGGAGATACGAGTTAGTGGCCAACCCGTGTCGCGTTTTGTTAAACCGTCCAAAGGACGGTCCCCAACCAGGTTTAACGACTGTTATCTATCGCTTGCATCAAAGCACGGAAGCGCGCATGAAATTTGCCACTAGAGGTCACCCATCCGAGTACTGACCCCGTGCGTGGTTGGTTAACCATGTCAAAGTATCTTCGAAAAGAGATGAGAATACGGCGAATGAGCCCAGCATGCACTAACGGTAGATCGAAATCCAGGCATTAAGCCACATTGGACTCAATAGTGTAACATAATCATGACCACTTATGCACAATGAACGCCGTAACCAGATGTCACGGTTGGAAATTTGTGGGCGAGATGGGACTGCAATAATTGCTATAAATAATTGCCATAAATCAACCGCAGAATTGCATCGCGTAATTAGCTCTCACCAGCTATACAGCAAATATATGCAGTTTTGGTTGTAAGCGTTCGTTTTTGGTGGATATTAACAACGAAAGAATTACGGTTTATACGCTTGAGACCTACACACTTGGATTCCCTGTGTCGTGGATGCCATGGACACATACAAAGACAAATACACAAACACCCAGACCAAGAACAGAAATATAAATTCGTCATTGAAATTTCTGCCCCGTCGGGGATCGAACCCGGGACCCTTCGAATGACTGGCGTGGTAACCACTACGCCACCGCCATCAATACATTTGCATAAGTATGTGATGAACCATTTCTTGAAATGTTATTCAGACCGCGTTTTCTTATAAGAAGCTGTACTTATTAACTATTCTCCATGAGATGGCATTGATGACTTAAACAAACTTCTTTCGTATTAAACCAAATATCTTTCTGCCACAGAAGAATTAACAGATACAGAGCAAAGCCCAGTTTCCAAATACATTAACAGAATTTAACATTAAGCACTTATTAAAGAGCGTGAGCGGGAGCGAGGATGGGCGATTTTACGAAATATCACAACAAGCAGAATAGCTTTAAATTTTTTACCAAATACTGTATGTTTTTAACGTAAACACGTAGTTTTATTAATGAAATAAAAAAGAAGAGAATGAATTTTTTTTTTTGGACCACCTGATGGTAAGTGGTCACCGCCGCCTATGAACACGGGCAACACCAGGGGAGCCACCAATGCGTTTCTGGCTTTGAAGGAGAGCTCTTTTAGCGCCTTTTTTGAAGAACCCCATATCGTAATCCGCCTCTGCGATGATGACGAATTATTTAAACGATTATGACGAAGATATTTCAGTTAAAACACTGCTGATAATTTGTTGCTTATGGTTATTTATTCCAATTACATTTTATTTATTACAAAAATTTACGAGCTCATTTGACGCCTTAAAACACTGCGTTTAACCCATGGATTAATCTATTGACCGTACCCCGAAGAAATAAGTAAAAGTTGCGATTTGTCATGGCCGAACAATTGCCTGGCGAACAGGTGAACATATGTTGAAAACGCGCCCGCTTCCGCTGGCGAAATCGCCTCCGCGTTTACATGAAACAAACTTTCAATGTTCTGTAACAAGATTTTGTGAAAACAACAACAAAAGTTCGGCCAGATCTGCGCACATTATGCTAAGACCCAACTATAACCACCGATAAGTTATTGTTATAACCTATCCAGCCATGTTTAGGTACCCTTTCGTAGTTTAAACCTTTGTCTCTAGAATTAGTGTAGTGAGATCAAATAACATCGGAGAGGCTGAGGATAAATGTGTTACTCAGTTTCGAAATGTCGGCTCTTGAGTTTTAAATGTTTATCAAAGAGATTTTCATGCGCAGAAACTAACTTAGTACCTTCAAAAGCTGTTGGATGGATATTTAAACTCTACTTTTAGAAAGAGTCGAAATATAAAAGGCTTGAACCCGTATGGTGTAGTGGTAACTATGCCCGTCTGCCATTCGAAGGGTCCTTGGTTCGATTCCCGGCCTTCCACACGGCTGCGTTCCAACTTCTACGGGAACGCTTTGCCTATTGCGCCGGAATTTTGCAACCCATTCGCTTTACCGTGACATCGGTATATAAGGTTAAAAAGGCACATAGTTCTTGTAAAACGTAATAAAAATCCATGATGTACGTAAACTCTTATAGTTTTTTACCCGTTTGTTGACCTATGGCATGAGGGCATTTACACCATGCTCCAGCCCGTAATTACCACATAATGGGTTCTTGAAACAATCACACGCCATGGCTATTATGTGGATCATGTCATTTTTATGGTGTTTTTATACAATGTTATTTTTATAAGAATTTACTTTTCTGTAGGTGTATACAGGAGCTTCCGTGGGTACCAAGGACACACACAAAGTCAAACACACATCTAAACCGGGACACACAATAGGTAAAACCGTACCCAGGTTTTGATCCTGGGGTAGGCAAATCAGAATGCCCTTATAAAAAATGTTAATACACCATATTCCAACAAGAATAATATACGAGTATATACATATACATGATAGATCCTCCTCCACTACTGGCAGCTCCCCCCCTCACATCAGTAAGTATGGACTTGTATGGACAAAGACGTCGTAGCGACAATAAAGAGGCTTAATTTACGAAATTATTTCTTTCGTAAATTCCATGTCTCAAATTCACACGAGCAAAACCGCAACCACTGTGTAGTCTTATCTTTATGATAAACAAGAATTTTGAAGATATTGTGAGATGTAAACTTAGGAGTAAATTATGCGGCACAAAGGATTTTGGTCGGAGGATAGTACAAAGCCTTCAGCGAAGGCTTAACACGGATTCAAGTTAAGGCTGTGCTGATGTATTCAGGAATAACTACTAATGTAAACAGTTTGATTTTATGTATTTATTTTTAATTAATTTTTTTTTAATTTCCTGCATACGAAGATGTTAAGTGGCATCTACAATCCAAGTGTATCCGTTTCTATCTGAGGTAGTACGCGGTAAGGGAGAGGCAAATGGGTCTCCTTTCAAAATTTTAATATGAGAAGATTTCAGGCCATTGTTTTGTTTTAAACGAAACTTAGTGCAAAATCAAATTTCCAACAAAATGGCTGCCTACACAAAATGGCGGTCGCGGCAAACAATTTTCAAATATTTCATTCTCGAATACCTCCATCGCGGCGTTTCGCGCCTTTGAAAGGTAGAATTTAAATATGAAATAGACAACGTTTTCCAGCTACCGACAATGTTTTATAAAAGGCACTGGTGTGGAAACTAGAATAGACACACATGACAATATGTTTTTGTGTGTTCTTATTGGAATATGTGTCATATATTGTAAAAGGCGAGCGTTCAATAAAATTGCATAGAATATATTAACGAACGAAGCTCCACTATACAGAAGTTTTTGTTATAATTTTTTATCGATGCCAAGCATCTTCGTTGATGACGAGGTGATTATTAATTTTTAAATTAACCTCGGCTCCAGCAGTGAATTTAGACGGCAAAGGAGTATTCTAACTTTTAAATTAACTAGCAGATATAATAACTCACTTACAAGTCACTTCTCAGTTAATTGAATCGTTTCTTCGAATACTTATTTCCGAAAATTTTGCCTCAGCGTAAATTAATCTCAGGTTATTTTGTAAGAAATTCTTAAATAAGTCTTCACACTGTGTCATGGATAATGGATTCGGTACCAACAAAGATAATTGTGTTATCAACAACTTAGATCATTAATTGGTCTCTAAGATCGACATCCACATCAGGAACAGAAATTTAAATTCATCATTTAAACTTCTGTACAACGGGGAATAAAACCAAAAACCCCCCAAACGGAGGATCGGCATGGTGACCATTACACTCGGGTAGTCTAAACTTAAAGGAAACATTCTGAAAAACCTTTTTAAGTCGACTTACACGTAGTGTCAAACTTGAACTTTGATTTATAAGCTTAAGCTAATGAGCTTTATCTATAAGTAAGAGATAGAGATAGTAACTGAGAAATAATTAGTACAAAATAACCAAAAAATTGCCTTGAAATACAAAAAAACTACAGAAATAATTTCATCCCAAAGTAGAAGGTTCAGTGACCTCAATCTAGTAATGACGTCAGCACAAAGCCGCGCCACAGTTCACAACAGCCAACAATACTCGTTAAGGAGCAACGCTGTTAGAGCTTTGTGCTACTGTTGTGGGATGCTCCTTTGTAATCTCCGAAGGAATGAAAGCTTCATTCAACGTGGATGTTAATAACATTGGAATATTGTCTGTGTTATCAAAATTTGAGCTTAATTCTGTAGGAGCTGCATGCAATTTTCTTTTTTGTTCATTTACGAGTGTGCTGTATGGTGCGTTCAATCCTTTTGAAGTCCCACTGCTGGCCACGGGTCTCTCCCCACAACCGGGGAAGGTCTGAAGCGTACTCCACCACGCTACTCCAATGCGGATTGGTGGAGATACGGATTAGTGTCGCATTACCGTCTGCGCCCCTGGTTACTTAACAGTGTGATGGCTTGCGATCCACAGTACCAGTGGGGCGCAGCGCGCTTCATTGCACCTCTCTATCGGTTGTATCTAACCTATATAGTCCTAATTGTACGGTACCTTAGATCAAACGCCAATTATATGTTACATGCTACAAATAGTACTACAATATGCTTACATCACGTATCAATTAATCATATCAAATCAATTAAGTTAATAATAAATTATCACCGTGTCCTTGCCCGTCTTAAAGAACCTTCCTAATGATATCTTTGTCTATCGCACACTCATTAATTTGAGAGAAGTGCTAGCAAGATATTATATGGTGTTGGAACCAGTCCAAAGATAAGGCATCTCTCACGCTGTCATCGCGCCAACACGAGGGCAACGAGATATGACCACATAACTTGTCGCAGCCCTTTTGTTGTCTGACATTGTTATAATACGAGTAGTTGAAGATCCAAAATCTTCAACTATTATAACAGACGACATCCTTCAATGGAAGAAAAGTATTTTGTATCACATTTAGTATGTTAAAAAGTTTGTTACGGCACCAAAAGTTCTGAAATATTTTTTTACCATTGCACTCATTAGTTAAATGAACAAATTTGATGCCAATCGAAAGTATGTAGCCTATAAATTTATACTTCAGAGTGCGATTGGTACTTTCTACTTTTGGATTCTCTACTTGTTTTTCTTGGCCTAATTATTGGGCTGGTTGTTTCTCGTTTGCAACCAGTCAACATCAGGTGGCCTGCATACTCGTCTGCTACTCATAAACAATAAAAAAAAGTTTGAGCACATACCAATTATATTAATCTAATTTATTAAATTAATCCAATTATGAGTACCGAAGAATTTAAGTCCACTCCTGACCACGCTCAGTGGCTTAGATCATATCATCGTATCTATATTTAAAACAAGCTGACGGCTATAGGAGCCTACCAACTGGAAATTTTTCTAATTTCAAATTGACAAAATAAACTTTGAACAACCTCAACTAGTTACTGCTTTTAATGGAACCTCAATGGAGGCAAGCGGTTCTGAAATAAAGCCCTAATTCGAGACGGACAATAGCCAACGTAGTTACATACAGGTTTGCTGAATAATTGCAAAGTTAGGTCCAATTTTGTCAGCAGCCAGAACTATGGGCTTGATTTTGGACAAAGCCACAGGCGAACAATTTTATAACTCGTTTGATAACTTTGTTTGTAAACTACTCTTGTGTTCACGTACCGCTTGATAAACGTTAGATTATGAGGGGGTAAAGCAATATCAAATATCTTAAATTTCATTTGTACAGTAGTAACATAAAAGATAACAAACTAAAAAAAAAAACATAATAATAATGTAACAACCTGTATACCATCCGGAAATGCCTCTTAAATACTATGAGCATAAATGTATCAACAAACAATATGCTTCAGCCAACTCATCACATAAACAGAAACTGAAAGAACTATAATGAGAAAAAGCGGAAACGTCATAGAGCTAAGATCCCGTCAGTTACTTTGTAATGAGAGACCTTGAGACCAATTCGTGTCGCATAAGTACCCGAACGACCGTCTTGTCCCCAAGAATTTCACCTTCAAAAAGTTTGGACAAGTTACGAATTTAACTTGCTTGAGGCGGTTTGGAATCCGACTATTTCAGTGGCAAAACCCTATATATCTGTAATCATTTATTATCCTTTTTCTACCCTAATAGCGGAACAATTTAGGTGACGAAGATTCAACCTAGAATAATTTGGAATCTATTGCTCTTTGTTTAAAACTAATTCCGTCAACTCTTCTCTTTGTTATAATATTTGTCCTTTTGTCTGAACTTTGAACTGTCAGGGGGTTAGTGTGATAGTTTACAAAATGTGTTTCGATACTTCAAACTTTTCCCGCTTCGGGATTCAAACTTTTGGTTAATTTTGGAATCGAAGTTTCGATGTACAAAATGTCCGGATATAGGATATAATAGATAGAGCAAAAACACATTAAATATTTTGGTGTAGAAATTTTTTATGTACTAAAAGCAATGCTTGGAAAAGGCATGGATGGAATTGGCAGCCGATCATAGAACCTTCTTATTTATGAAGTCTGTAAAAATCATTGACAACTTTACTAAACAACATTACAAAAACAGTGAAAGTCAAACATCATAATTAAGACAGTAACCAGCAGACTCAGACCTCAGATAGTAAAATATTTCCTACATCAAACATCTTTCTATCTTGACTACGTAAAACGGTGCTAAAAGCTTAAAAGCTCTGATGGAGCTTCCTAAAAGAAGTTTCATTATATTGTCAGTCATAATCCAGTACAGGAAGGAATAATTATGATTGATAGTAATTGAACCTGCAAAAGTAATTGAATGAAGAAAAATAATTTTGAATATAAAATGTTTTTAGAAATTGGTTCACATTAAAATGGACGTCATTTGTTAAGTCATGAGTCTTTAAATATTTAATAAAAATAATTCATAAACTTAATTTTATTCTTTCATGTCAAGTTTATCCAGACTAGGTTTAGTTGACTTCACTTCGTCGATCTCGCGTCTGAGTTCAGTGGATTCCGAACCCATCTTCTTCAGATGAACAGAAAAGTTTTTTCTTTTTAATTTCTTAATACCTTGTGTAGCAACTAAAGCGTAAAGGCTAATTAAGAATATTATATTTTTGTTTGTTTCTATTGGTCCATGCGTGTTGGTTGCTCGCGTGCCGCCGCGGCATGTTGGAGTGGCAATGCGACCTTTTATGTTCTGTGCCATCGATTATACTTCGTTTTTTCAATTTCAGATCGACTGTGGACTCATTTGATCGAAGTAAGCAACAAAGTATTTTATGAATAAATACGAGTACCTATATATACGAACGTAGGAGTTATTTGTAAAGTTATGTAGGTTACGCGTCGGAGTTACGAAAGCCTATCTTCAAAATGCTATTTTTATCTTGTTTCTAAGAAAGTAAATGTAAATATTTTTGTGTAATACAAAAATAAACAACTATGAACCGTGAATCTTTTTTCTTTTGTGATTGCAAAGAATATGTTGTAGGTAATGAAAGAAAATGTAAGATGATGCTGTCTGAAGAAATATGTTAGGTACTACAAAAGAACGAGGGCGAGAGGACAAAGTGATCGAGGAGAGGAGAGAAAAGTAGGTGAGGAGAGAAGACAGGATAGTATAGAAAAAAAGAAGTGTAGGGAATAGAGGAGAAGAGAGAAGAGCGAAGGGAATAGAAATGTTACATAACTAAAAAAAGAAAAGTTCGAGATAGGTTTAGAACTTAAACCTTGGGAATGGTAGGCCAGAATTCAACCCTTATGCCATCACTTCTCTTACAAAGCTTAAGCCGCTGGCAACTGTGTAAAAAAATACCTATTAAACTCTACTAGAAAGGCACTATGGTTCATAATAGCTTACACCATGCTTGCCTACCTACATAAAAGTGTCAACACGTACAGACGGACATGAAATAAAAGGAAAGTAAGACGTAACAATAAATTTTCAGATGACGAGAGTCTCATAAGGTTTCCGAGGACAATAAAGGAGGCCCGTAACACGTGTCTGATGCAGGGCTGACTCTGAAGACATTTGGATCGCTAGAGATTTGTTAAAGAGATTTGGTTTTGGATCGCTGCTCTGACTTTTCTTTTTAAGTCTTCCTATTTCATTTTTAACCGACTTCAAAAATAAAGGAGGTTCTCAATCCGACTGTATTTTTTTATGTTTGTTACCTCAGAACTTTCGACTGGGTGAACCGATTTCCATGTTCTTTTTTATGCTAATTCTATTCAAATTAAAATTCTATTAAAAATGCTATTGACTTGGCTGAAACTTGGTGAATTTTAACTGTTCTTTTGATTATGTCCTTTTATTTTTTATAAAAAGTAAGTAACTTATTAGATCTTTTCTTGCCTAGGAAAGTCTACCAACAAGAAATTAATGATTTAATATTTATTTCAGAACATTTTGCGATCCTATTGTTCAAAATAATAAGCTCTCTCCCTGCATTTATCATTTCGCAGACACTTCAAATTAGTGCTGTTTTAATTAGTGTCTTATCTCTGTGTAACTTTGGCTATAAATTTTGCGATAAACTCTTTATAATGGTAAACGTAGTTTAGTTCATAATAAGAACAATTTTTATTTAGTTTCACTTAATGTGTCTGTCTGTAATCAAATCTAATTTCAATGTTGGTTAGATGAGATGAGATTAGCCTACCTGCTACTCTGATTATAGCTTACTGGTGGATACGGGTCTCTTTCTTCACGGAAAGCCTGGAGCGTTCTCCACCATGCTGCTCCAATGCGGATGCAGACGGCGGATTAGTATCCAAACCGTGTCAGATGTTGTTAAACCGCGCGAAGGACCTCCGACTATGACAACAGCTGGTAACAACAGCTAAGCGTGCCCTCCGAAGCGTGGAAGTGAGCATGACGTTCAGTCAGGTGTAGTGTGTAGTAGGTGTAGTGGTTACGAAGCCAGTCTACCATTCAACGGATCCAGGTTTCGATTCCCGGCAGGCTAGAAATTTAAACGATGAATTTAGATTTCTGTTCTCGGTCTGTGTGTTTGTGCAATGGCCTTTGTATGTATCCATGGCACCCACGGCACAGGGAATCCTAGTGTGGGGCTGTGAGTGTGAAGCGTTAATATTATTATTGTTATAAAGGACTCGATACACAGCCCTATCGTCAAAGATTTATGACGTCGCAATCTCTCGCGGACGTTATTATTGTTCGAAGGATTAGAAGACATTAAGACGTGCAATAAACCTTACATTCTTGATTCTTAAGTGCAATATTTTTCCACGTTTTTACTTCTTTATATACCTGTAAAGGTAAATATCGTTTGAACTCCGAGCACATGCTATTGTAACATATCCCTATTGATACCATATTAGTGCAAATAAATAAATAATCCTAATATGGTCTTTGTTTTTGTTTTAAAAACATTTTTTTTAATGGTGGAATGATAACATTTATAATTCATAATTCATTTATTGCGCCATGCTTTATATGCTAGATTAGATGTTACATAAAATTATGCAGAAGATGTCATAGAAAGTACCCTGCCAGGGTGTAGCAATTTACCTGGTTACCTATACAGTACACAATAATAAAATTTATATAGTATTATTTTTGTTTGAATACTATAATTATGTATGTTGTTTTATATTCTATTCCTAATATGACTTAGGTTGGCTTGAGTTAGCTGTAAAAATTGCATCAAAGCCTGTTCACTGCCCTCTATAGTTGTAAAGGCTTATGTACGAAAAGTAAAAAACTTCGTAACCACATAGTAAGAACATTGTTTACTGTCCTTTAATTGAGTAAAATAACTATATATTAGTAAAAATAAGATTAATAAAATGAAAATATTTTTATTATTAATTTAAAAATAATAAAAAAAGGTTTATTATAGGTATTATTTAAAAATACTATGTCAATAAATCTACTAACTTGTAAACGAATTTATTCGCTCGAAACTTTTTGACTTAACAAGACAAAAGTTTTCAGATTGGTCTGCAACAAATTACCAGAGATTTTCCAAAATCCCTGAAAATTCCTCCATCGATAACAGATTGTCAGAATTTGCTTCAGCTTAAATCTATTGTAAAACTTTAAGTCCAAAAGACACTTCGTACCACCAAAGTTTGGCCAAGTTGTCCATGGGGGGTCCCGTATCAAAGCAACATAGACTTTATTCCGATGGTGTAAAGTTAAAAATAGGTTAACGATAAAAACTTCAAATATGCTAACAGACTCAACAAATCAAATATCTATTGGAAGTTTCAACTTTGTTCAGTAAATAAAATTCAATATAGGCAGTGTGAAGTAAAGGGTTGAGGGGTTACAGAAATTTTAACTTTGTTACCTACGGAATAAGATTGAAAATGGGTATAACTTTGGTTCTAAAATATTTAAATAGTTTTAGTTCTAGCTGAAAAGATATCATTTTATTCCGTTTGAAATTAAATATGATTATTAGAAACTAATGTAAATTGCTTTGGAATTATGTTAAATTGCTCAATCGATACTGATGTCTTATTGTCCTACAAGTAATAAGTGGGCTAAACCACGTGAAGTGATTCGGGTGATTTCTCAAGATTTTAATATTAGTAGGTATCTCCGTAGTCCGTATGTACCTACTATATAGCGTCTTTACTGCATAGGTATAATAATTTAGGTGGTAGAACTTGTATGGTTCGATCAGGGAAGTATCACCGCTGCACTCATGTCTGCCGTGAAGCAAATGAAGCAATTCCGTGCCGGATATTGTCAAATCGCCCAAAGGGCCACCGACCAGGTTTAACGACTGTTATCTATCGATTACAACCGGGACTGACGTTTTAAAAGGCATACCTGACTCACTGACTTAACTATATGTCAACGCACAGCTGAAACTATTGTACCTAGAAACTTGAAACTTGGTATAGGGTTGCTTTCATCATGTAAGTGAGCACTAAGAAAGTATTATTAGAAATTCCACCCCTAAGGGAGTGAAATACGGGAGTGAAGTTTGCATGGGACCACGTGAGTTCTTGGTACAATTCATTATGAACGAAATCGCGGGCATTAGCTAAATAGATATAAGTATTTGTCAATAAATTTTGTTAAAACTCTTGACAGAAAAGAAATTGAAAAGCTCTCATATAAATCATGTTTATTTACAAAATAGTATTTCTAAATCAGGGACAATAAGGACTTATTGTCCTAAATTTATGCATGACACTTGTAAAAGATAAAAAATACTTCAAATTTTTAATCTTTCCTGAGCGTCAGTAATCTTTAATCTTCAAAGAAAGAAAAAGATGAAGATTTCACGTTTCATTCGTGCCCACTTACTGCTTAAGCTGGATTTTTGAGATGGATTCTTAGCCTTGGGAAGGTTTTAGAATTCTTTTTTTATTTCGACAGCCTCGATTGCTTATTGAGTGCTTTCTGACAGGGCTTCGTGAGTCTTGAAAGCTCCGATTTAATGTTTCGATAGGCACCTACCTACTTGTGTTTTAATCGCAATGAGCTGTCTGCCACTTCGCTTGCTTCATAGATCTTATGACTAAGTGTGGTGTATGCAGTATGCACCATAGAGGTCACTATCGGTGACTCTACAATTTATGAGTGTATCCAACATAGAGGGCACTAGTAGTGCCTTCATGTCTATTATTGTCTATGCCTTTGCTTCGTCTGTGTCTATTTACCTACCTACATCTCTGACACTAAATAAAGAACGATATACAGTGGGTCATGGACTTAGCGCCTCTCGATCCCCGGTCTCATTCTTCAAGCCTTCATCGGGCTTCGAGGCCGACAAGGCCAAAGCCAACCCCAGGTGGTGTTTAGTGGGTAGGCAGGTAGGTTTTATCCTCGTGAGTATTCGTTATGCTGATGCATACCAACGCGGCCGGCTGCAGCTGCTTGGTAAACCTAAATATAATATTTTTATCATATCTAGGCAATCAGCGAACTTAAGCGGAATTTGGAATTTCTTAAGTTATACCGCACTATGTAGATGGCGCCGACAACTCCCTAACTTAAGTCAAGTTTACAAGATAGGAATTCGCAAGGAAATACGCGCCCCCACTCCAGAAATGTTTGCTTTTCGATGTACATAATTTATTAGAGAAATCTACAATATCTGCTTATAAATTAGATTGATAATAAAATTAAATTAAACAATATAGTTAATTACGCTTTACACTCACAGCCCCACACTAGTTTCCCCTGTGTCGTGGGTACCACGGACACATACAAACACAATTACTCAAACACCCAGACCAAAAACAGAAATTTTAATTTATCTTTTAAAAAAATTGCCCCACCTGGGATCGAACCCGGAACGTCGGTCGTCTACTATTACTACCATTTACTGCTATTACGACCATTTAAACACTGTTACCTACTATCTACATTATAAATAATAATATGTTTTCGCCAACATTACAATTTCAGTGTAAGCCGACAGATACGATCTGGCCTTGTCGTTATAAATATTAAAAACTTTCACGAGCTTTCACTACTTTTTAAGCTTTACAGTACTTTTGTTTTTTTTTAACTTTAATCAATTACCTGATCTATATAAATATATAATGTTATGTTGATATTATATACGTATGGTATTTATTTAATATTAATAAAATTATTTTAAGTAAAACTGAGAACCGACTTCAAGCTAAAAAGTAATAAATAACTTAAACTGCAATCATTTATTTTGGAGTCTATACCTTTTTCTACCTAATATTTTAATAGTAAATAAATAACAAATAAATAACGCTTCACACTCACAGCCCCACACTAGGATTCCCTGTGTCGTGGGTGCCATGGACACATACAAAGA
>DWAV01001380.1:0-13776 GCA_018231305.1 Noctuana lactifera
GCGGTCACCCATCCGAGTACCGGCCGCGCCCGACGTTGCTTAACAATGTGATCGCTAGCGATCCACACTACCAGCGGGCTATGCGCGCTTACGGGTTTTGGTTACTTAGTAGTTATATTGTCGAAGTCATATAAGTAACTTATCGATGAAGAAGATATTATACTGTAAGGGTTTATTTGACATCCAAATTTATTTACGATGTTGTTCATCGCGTTTTTTGCTAAACGTATGAGATCAGTGTTATAAATTTATAATACAATTAGAAAATGTATGTGCGTGGGTAGGTGCAGTGTAGCATTAACGTTTGTTGTTGTTCAGGTTTAGAAGGCGAGGGCATGCACCACCACCACATGATGGTGCTGGAGCAGCAGCGCGCGGTAGCAGCGCTGCGGGCGAGCGCGGGCGCGGCGGGGGCGGCAGCGGGCGGCGCGGCGGGGGCAGCGGCCCGCAAGCGCACTCCCGCGCCCGCCATCACGCGTTCCACGCGCGCCTCCAAACGCCGCCGCGATCAGCCCGCGCCGCCCCCTCCCGACCCGCCGCGGGAGCCCGCCGAGAAGCCCGACGCTAACATGTGCCTCAAGGTACCTTAACCGCCACAATGCACACACACACACGCACACAGTAGTAATACTAAAATAATGTAGCACACATAATAATAATAAAAATTGATTAAAATCAACATAATGGTTTCATAATTTTAATTCTTAGCCTTTGTTAGTGAAATAAAAATAATAAAATGGTATTAAATACAAAGACTAAAAGTTAAAGAAGTAGTAGTAGGTAGTTTAGTATATTGCTAAGCAAAACTTTTTTTCCAACAGTACACATTCGGCGTGAACGCATGGAAACAGTGGGTCATGACAAAGAACGCCGAGATCGAAAAAAGTTCTATCAGACGGAAACCCTTCAAATCAGAGATCTTGCAGCTAACAGCAGATGAGCTCAACTACTCATTATGTCTGTTTGTGAAGGAGGTGCGCAAGCCGAACGGCAGCGAATACGCCCCCGACACTATTTATTATTTGGTTTTAGGTAAGTGATAATCAGGACAGACTGTTATTTTACTGTTATACGAAGAATATTCCTGGTTATTGATTTAATCGATTCTGTCTCATATTACATGTACTGTAAAAATATGGGAATTTTTATATGTTTTGTTTGGTTCCAGGTATACAACAATATTTGTTTGAAAATGGTAGGATAGACAATATATTTACAGATCCATATTATGAAAAATTCACAGACTGTTTAGACGAAGTTGCCAGGAAGTTTTCTGTATTATATAATGATTCACGTAAGTAATTAATTAGATCTATGAATTTTATTCATTGTAGACTTAACATAACAATTGTTTCGTTTTAGAATTTAAGTTAGTTTGTAAACTAACAGTTTACAGTATGACGGCAACATGTACATCATAGCTACAAAATGCTAATAAAATGTATATTTATCCACAGAGTATATAGTAACAAGGGTAGAAGAAGAACATTTGTGGGAAAGTAAGCAGCTAGGCGCGCATTCTCCTCACGTTCTACTATCTACGCTAATGTTTTTCAACACGAAACATTTTAATTTAGTGGTAAGGACTAAGATTGGTAACATTACAAGACTTAATTTTTATACTTTTATCATTAAAACCATACATCAGGCTTCACTATCAGGCTTAAGCTATACTGCATAATTTGTTAATAACCTGTAATTTATACATTTGATTTTAAAGGAGTGCCGAGAGTTTTTTTCTGACGGCTTTTTTTCTCCCAGCCTACCTTAGCCAAGGGCGCTTAAAGCCGATGGATTTATTTGACGTTCATCCAGTGTATACGTGTACCTTATGATGAATAAAAAATTTTGAATTTTAATCGACGTGTTACAATGCAATTTACATTAGCAAAACTGTTTCTTCAGTTCAGTGTGATGTTATTTTTGTAACTTCCCTTTTTAAATTCTAAATTAATTCTGTTTTATTAACAGACTGTTGAAGAACATATGCAGTTATCTTTTTCTCACATAATGAAGCATTGGAAACGAAATCCCAACCAGCCTGGTCAAGCTAAGTTACCAGGCTCAAGGAATGTTCTCTTAAGGTTTTACCCTCCACAATCAGCATTAGGTAAGGGGCTTTTGATTATTACATACTTGAATTTTGTGTTATTGAAATTTAATCCTATTACAGACTTGCGTGAAATTTTATTTCGATTCTTATTTAGGTATGTCTAATCTATTGTTTTAATAAAAATCCACGGAGTGTAAGGTACACTTAATGTCAAATTGAGCAACGTTTCTTTGTTCAATTTTTCTTTCTTTGTCTATTGCAGAAGCAAATTCAAGAAAAAAGAAAGTATATGAACAGCAAGAAAACGAAGAAAACCCCCTAAGGTGTCCTGTTAAGCTTTACGAATTTTATATTTCAAAATGGTAAGTAATGAAGTTGCTACTAGTAGTATTTTATCTTCCAACTTTTTATTTTAAAAAAATCTATACAACTGAATAACAAATTACAATAAATAACACTATTATGTTGTAATTGTTGTAAATAATTCAATTTACATATTTAATTTATATTAAATAAAAAGGACCCAGTCAACACAGGGTGATATAAAAAAAAATGCGAGATGCACGCAAAATATAACAGTAGTTAATGCATAATTGTGGTTGTGGCAGTCCGGAGTCAGTGCGCACGCGCAACGACGTGTTCTACCTGCAGCCGGAGCGCTCGTGCGTGCCCGACTCGCCCGTGTGGTACTCCACGCAGCCGCTCAGCCGCGCCGCGCTCGCCAAGATGCTGCACCGCGTCAAGATGGTCAAGGAGATCAACATCGCGCTGCTCACCAGCTAAGGTTACTTCTCCATCTTCTCTGCCACTTACGACGCATCATATCACAGCCGAATCATTACTCAATCAAAGATAACAAAGTTCTAAACACTGAGAAAAACACAACAACCAAAAACGTTTTACTGTAAATTATTTTGTCGTGTTTCGAAAAAAAAATGTTTAGGTCACTTTAAATATGCGACCATCTTAAGACTAGTAACATAATGACGTATTCAACATTTCTGACTTACGAATCATTTGACTAATTAAATATTGTTTTCACAATTAGTTATCAAGCAAGTGTCGAAATATAAAGTGCCGAGAAGTATTTATGGAATACTAAAAAGGAGCTTTTTGTTACAGGTCAAATTGTAGTCTATAAAGACTACGATTAATTTTCAACAGAGGAAATGTAACAAGTACGATTTATACATGTTATATTGTGAACCAAGCAGCCAACTTAAAACACTGTTATTGTTGTAAAAATGGTAATAATGTATATTTTTTGTACTTTGTATATGAGTCTGCGCAAAAGAGGTTGATCATTAATTTTAACACAGTTTTTATTACATAGATAATAAAAAAAAATCTTTTATAATGTTGCAATTCTTTATACATGGACGTTTAATTGTGGGACTGTTTATGTACAGATTTTATAGTGATGGTAATAATGTATAATTATTGTTCTGACATTTTAAAATTCTTTTAATAGTATAGATTCCTTATTTATCGTTTTTATTTGAAAGATGGAAAATATAATGGGATTATATTGTTTTTAATGAGAGGTCTGTTAGTAAGGCCATTTGACTGTATATAGCAATGCTAAGCGCAATGCGTCATGTGATTTATAATTTTGGAAAATGTGTAGATATGCAATTTCCTGGTCTGTGAAAAAATTGGTATCATAGGTTTACGTTCCTCAGTGCCAGGACACAAATGTACATTACAGTTGAGTAATATTGAATACATAATTTTAGAAATATTAACTAGATTAAGTGAAATTCCAAGTTTTTTTTAGTCGATGCACTCCTGTGTTATAGTAGCAAACATTTTTATAAATCGAAAATGAATATATTCTCACAGATAGATACTATATGAAATAATTATTATGTTAGGGAAAAACAGTTGGATTCGTAATTATTTTAAGAATAATGGCGTCTGATGTAAGGTTATAGGTTATTGCTGTGTAAAAAAGAATACTGATTCTCGTAAAATATGTTTTATTTAGATACCCACCTATGTCCTTTTATTTTAGTGTCACTGATGTATTCACGGCGGTTCGTACACAGTTATTTTGCGAATTTTTCACTAGATTTTTGTACCTATGTTTTAGTTAGGTAATTTTTTAATTATGATTGAAGATTACTCTTACGAAAATTAGTAATTTGGTGGTTAAAGTCTAGATCATGCTAATCTATTCTGATTAGTGATAGTGAAGTTTGAGTTTCGGTTTAATGGCCAATCAACCCAGACTACCATGAGTCAGATTATTTCAAAGATTGCTATTATCAGACTCGAAAGCCCTTAACTTTCATGTAAACATGTGTAATGTAAAGTTACATTTAGTTTTAAACATAAATGTTAAAACAAAAGAGTTTTAAAATTTTGGTGTTGCTGTATTCTCTAAAAGTTGGGAGATTCTTTTTAATGGTAGCCCTAATTTCACTAATTCTGTCAGTGTCATCGAAGCGTCATAGAGTTTTATAGCTATTATAACTACGTGTCGCAGGCAGACTCAAACAGAGACGAGACAACCAAAACTTCCTGTCTATATATTAATTCTCACAACCTTCATGCTTATTATGCTACTGTGGGGCTGTGAGTGTGAAGCGTTATTTATTTATTATAATTTTTGATCCCCAACCAAAATTATAATAAGTACCTAATTCTCACTATCTCGCGAAGACTATTTAAAATGTTTAACTGGCTGTACTGAGCATAGACGGGCATACATAGCTATAATATAGTACCTACCTACTTTAGTAGTGTATAGTATTATACAGTATTTAAATGCAGTGTATTATCTATGAGTCTCATAGTCTGTGGTAGTATAATGTATGTTATGTATATGTATAGCAAGTACATTCTATGTAGTCTGTGGTATAGAATATTTTTAATGGTTTTCTTTTCCTTCCAGTGATATTGTATTGTGATTATGATAACCGAAATTTCTAAATTTTGTTGTTTCACAGTTGGATGTATGAAATTTTGAAGACAGTTGTAAAATATATAAGTATTTTACATCATCGAAAGAAGCAGACATTTGAGTTACAGTTCAATGGCGATATCGCCGATATCCATTTTTGAAATTGTTTCAAGCCTATGAGCTATGTATTGTTGATGTTGGTTTGCTCATGGAGCTTCTGTTTTATTTTTATTTAAATAACACATAAAACACGTTATTATTCCTTTCAATTTTGGCGGGAGAGCTGGCATGTTGCATCGAGACGAGAATGGCGATCTGTCTGTTCTGAGTGTTCTGACGATCTGTCAGCTGTCGTCGTCGTTCTCTAGGCCCAGCTTGGTCGCGGTGCCTTGATGTTTTCGCCTGCAAGCAAAATTAGCAGTGGAGTACAGCAGTGTAAATAGCATCGTGGCGGGTGACCAATGTGGTTTGACGATGCGCTAGGGGTCGTCGCGGATATGGATAGGAGGCGATCGTGCCGCACCTACGAAGCCGGGTTGGACGCGTGTGATCCACTGGGTTCAGTGTTTGAGTGGTCGGGGCGAGGGCCGGCGCGAGTGTTGCGGCGTCGCTGTCGCAGCGAGGGTATCGATCGGTCGCCGTACGAGGATGCGACGCCGGAGTCGCTGCGCTCCGCGGATAGTGCAAACCGTCACCAGAGATTGGTGCCGAACAAGAGCTACTTTACGATAAACAACGGCTTTGACCACCACTTGGACCGGTTCCATCACGAGTGCTCGCTGCCCGCCGCCGAAAACGGTGACTACGTCATGGCTCACGAACAGAATAAACTTCATGGGTAAGTAGCTTCATTATTGACAACATAACCTATTCTAATCAACATGGTTGACCAAGTTATGATTTAAATTCAAAATGATAATAAATGGTAGATAAATAACCTTATTTTACCTGTATCTGTGATATATATTTTCTGTTATTTATATTTTCTGGTGATACAATAAAAATTTTACACACACATTCTGAAACATATTGTTGACATAATGACTTATGTACAACATTTGACAACAGTTCCTATAACTGGCATCTCAATAAATACTTTTGTTTATTAACAGTATTTCCCGGTCTAGTAGGTACTTGTATGTAGGCTTAAATTTTTTTTTTGCACAACCTTGTAACTTTCCCACAGTTATCAGCCAAGCAGATCAAAATTGCACAGAACAAGCCCGACCAGACCTTTATTAGTAACCACATTATCAAATACTAAAATAGATGACAGCCGGTTGCCTAAGGTTGAAGAGTTACTGGAGAAAGTTGACCAGGAAATGATGGAAGTAACAGTGACTAAGCAGCCGCTGAAGTCCATACTTAACAATCCACTTCCCAAGTCGCCCCCACCAGGAATTCTCAAAAAGCCAAAAATGAGACAGTACCAGGAAAAAACAATAGAGGGCCGCCGAAGACAACGTGCTTCCAGTGAATCTGATAATCTCTACTGTAGTTTCCACTTAGGATCTCCCATACCAGGTTATGAAAGGTTAGTAATGCAAATGTTATTTCACCACATTATTTAACTTACAGCTATACAACATACTACAAACAACATATAAACCCATCTATGTATTTTTTCATACATTACATATATTGATTAATAAACAGTATCCTTAGATACTAAGGTCTAACACTCCAATATTTATATACTAATACATAAATTGAATGCAAAATTATAAAGGTAGTATTATAAAGGATGCTTTAGAAAAGATAATTTCTTTTTACTTTAAATGGCTTGCATTTTACTTCAATAATGTCTGATGGTGAGATGAAGTCTAGGGTGTGTCACTTTTACTTAAAAAAATTGCATACTTGCTTACAATCAATAATTGCACCAGGTTAAGTATATCTATACTAATAAAATAAAGCTGAAGAGTTTTTATGTTTGTTTGAACGTGCTGATCTCTCTGATGAACTTATTTGAAATTTTTTTTATGTTATATGATAGCTACATTCATGAGGAAGGTTATAGGCTATCGAGTATTACGTTACTATTCTTAACGCAGGTCAAACCGGGTGGCACAGCTAGTTACAAATTAAAGTACAAGAATATATTTTGCTCAAAAAGTACATAATATCTTATTTTAAACATTTTGTGCAAACTAGTAGGCTGAGTCAATAACAACAATGAACATGTTAACCTTACTTTAGTCAGTAACCACACTAGCCACATGCCTTAATCACTGTTTTTTTAATCCAAGGTTATTGTACATTGTACAGTCATAGTCGTGTTGATTGAATTAAAGCTAAATTAATAAAATTGATTCTGGCTTGTAACATTGTAGTTTAAAATTAATTGTTGATTTTTTTTATATGTAAAGACAAATGTATGTGGCCTGTGTGATGTTAAATGATTATAACAGGAGCACCTTATCACATTTGTCTAGCATGAGTAGATGTTTTTCTTACATGCTCATTGCTGCATCCAAATTTTTTTTTTATAATTCTTAAAAAAAAACTTAAGCTATATGAAACAAGTTAAGAGTATGTAATATGCAGATGCACCAATATATTTTGCATTGCGATAGCTTTTCTGCTCATCCAAACCCTTAGGCGAATCCAAAATTAGTAAGCACTTAAAGATGGATATAACATTAACATTACACACTTGATTCATCTCAGTCTTATAATTGCCATTATCAGAATTATTACTGTTTAGTCACAATTTGGAGTGGATGTTTCTTGCTTAACTTTCTGAAGGTTTGTTTCACTGCGTGTCTATATCAGTTTTATTAGGGATTTATTGTTTCTTAAGAGTAGAATCCTATCTTTGACTAACTTATGAATGTGTTTAGAGTTTAATTTTATTTCAGGTTAGGTATAATTTTCCAATAGTTTTCATAGTAGTACTTTCTGGTTAATTTGAGGTATGGTTCATACTTTTTTTTTTAATGCTTTACAATCACAGCGCCACATTAGGATTCCCTGTGTCGTGGGTTCCATGGACACATACAAAGACAAATACACAAACATCCAGATTAAAAACTATATTTTGTGTTTCAGCCGTTTATCTTACCTGTCAAGCAGTATGAAACGAGCGAAGGACAATTCTGGCACAGGATATTCATACGGTACTGCTGTCGCTGCTCTTGGCAATTCACCAGTCAAAAACGCATCTTATCCAAAGAACGTGAGGTGTGCATGCAGAGATCAAGTTATAGTTACGCCTAAGGATGACAATGTGTATGGCATGCACATTCTGAGGACCACAGCCATTAACAGTGACACAGTCAATGATATTCCTGTAGTTGAAATGGTGAGTTTTTCTTTGCTTGGCCTGACTGGGCTTATTATAATTTATTGTGTCACATAATAATATTTTGATGTGATTTTGTTAAAGTGAAAATGCGAAACATTTTATTTATTTCATTTATAAGGTGCCTTTAATATTAGCTACATTTCAATCAAACACTAATATATAATTATATAATTATATTTTAATTTTAGTTGTCTATCGTGTGTATGCCTTACAAATAGACTGACAGATTCTTGTATTCTCTTAGCTAATAAAAATAATGTGTAGTATTATAAAGTCAACAATATAGGATATACAAGTACATATACATACCACCAAAATTATTAATTATTATTAAAAGTGTTGATATATACATAACAATGCATACAATAATATAATAGATGAAAATGTTTCGCAAATGTTTGATTTGTAAATAGCGTTTGTAAATCTCAAGACTCCTTGAGTTTTATTGAATGTTTGCGCATAGCAGTTTGTGATCTACAACCAAACTATTTCTCTAACATATGGAGGTTTTGAGTAAAAAAATAATCTATCAATGCCAACATACAAACCTCAAATATATATAATTATACTTAATTAAGTTGTTGGTTTTTTTCATCATTATGGCTCTGTAAAGGGAAGTCAAGAAAAGTGAAAGAAATACAAAGTGAAAGAAATATAATTATTATGGTTTCAAATACTATTATCTTTTGATCCAAATTAAATATATTGCATAATTTAATTTACATTATGACTAGGCTAATATATCTTTGTTTCTTTTCTGGTGCCTTTTATAAAGGTGTATTTTGTTTATTTTTATCCTTGTCGTTTGGTAAGGCCTTAATTTTATAGCGAATCTATATATGATAGAGTCCAATGTCATTATTTCTGATTTAAATGTTCTTCTTTATTCGAATGTATATGTTTCAAATTCAATACAATAATAAATTTAAACTTTGTTAGATGTAAAACATTGTCTGCGAAGTTATAATAAAAATATTTAAGTATTATCAACTTATTTAAATGATTTAAATTAAAATGACCTGAAACATTCTTGGTTTTAAAAACCGTTTCATTCTAGGTATAAAAGTTTAACTAAATAAATATGTAGTGTAACGGTGAAAGTGTCACATTTTAACTATCATCAAACATACTTTAAAAGAAATATAACTACGTGAAAATATAAAAATTACTATATTATACTAATTTTTCAAAATTATATAAAATTCATTTAACTATAATATGTTTTCTGTTTAAATAATTAAAAAAAATACATTTTATCTTCCTTTTGCGTTGTTCTCGGGGACCACCAGTGAGATATCACTGTATAAACAAATATGTAGTTTCCTTTATCATTGAAATATCAGTAAATATAATGTACTTGATTATTTACTTGATTAATAGTCGTGAATTAGATAGCACGCGATAGTAAGCAAAATGAAAATCAGGCACGACATTGCAAACATTATACTTACTATGTTTCAGGCCGTCCCAAGCCGTCATGAAAGTTTCATTGAAAAGTTATAAATTGCGAAATTTTCCAACTAATTTTCATACAATTAGGATATTTCGCCCGTTTAAAAGTGGGCTTTATCGTGATAGTTTTAGGGTTTCTTTTTAATTTCTCGGTAAACTCGTCACCACCTAGTACGGCGCCTAATACGGTCTGCAACGTAGCTAACGATACCGCGTGTGCTCCACTGTTTACTACTGTTGATCTTATCACCCCGGTGTGTAGAGTCGAAAACTGGCCGCTCGATGTAACAACCTATGCTATAAAATGTTATAAGGCATGTTCATTTTAGCACAATGTAAATTGTTTACATAATCGCGTAGCCGCATCTTCGAAACTTGCGGAAATTGTCGATTTTTTTTTCGAGAGTGGATATTTTCGAACTTGTGTAGAGTGTGGTGACGACAGGTGTTTTTATAGTGTGTCATGATTAACGGTCCAATGTTGTGCAAGAAGTGACCATGAATTATTCGTCGGTGAGGATTCCGAAACTAAAATAGCACGGCCCACGTGGCGATCTCGGTATGCCGTCCCTAAAGAAAGTGTTGTTGAAATTATGTCGGAAAGTGAGTTACATTTCTGTCTCGGTTATTTCATCTGTTACGATGTTTATTTTGTTAGCATTTTAGCGTCAACCGGTACATTAGTGTAATCATTTAAAAAAAAAGCAATTATTAACAGAACTGATTATTAAATTTAAATGTTTTATTCGTCATAAGGTATTTACATACTCTACTGAAAGTCAAATAATTATCGGCTTAATTATGAGCCCTTTTGGCTTAGCTAGGCCGGGAGAAAAAAGCCGGCGGAAAAAATCTCTCGGCACTCTTTTATAATCAAGTGTATAAAAGTAACAAATTATTAACTATGCAGTATAGCTTTAGCTTGATAGTGAGTAAACGTAGAAATTAATGCCTGATTCGCACCTCGAAAGAATAATCGATGGTCTAACGGCGTCTTAATCGCTGACCCCATTTCTATGTGTTGAATGGCTATACTTCGTCTTTGGTATTGTTTGTTTAAAGAATAGCAAGGGGGCCCTTGAGGCTTTTCATTATGCATTGTTAAGTAAACGATCGATAGATTTGCTTCCCAATACGGTAATCCAGTTGTTAAGCTATCGTAGCGACCGTAATTTAAAATCAATATGTAATTACTACAAAAATTGTAAAGATATACTGAGAAATAAGACTATAGGACATCGAAACGCTGGGAATCAATAACAAAGCCTGTATTATAATATGGGTGTGTGGTTTGTTAGTGTATTAATGTTTGTAGAAATAGGTGTTGCATATTATTATCTGTTAGTATTAAATGGTATTAAGCGGCTTCACTGGTTGTGAATGGTTCTGATACAAAATGTAAGCTATAGCCACTCCATTCTTAGTACAACCTCCGTGGTTTCACACAGACTCAAAATGAGACAGCACACTTTCTTCTGAATTATTGTGTGTACTTTTTAGAGGCCCAATTATCTTATCTAATTTAAACGCCTAATTATCGTCAATCCATTATAATATTATCAATTCCGTCAGTCACGTGAGCGTTAATAATTCCTATTAAGTTGTCCAATCTTTGTATTGCAAGGAGCGTAAAAATCATCCTAGATTTACTGGCTCTATCTCGCGGAGTTTCTCCTATTGTCCGCACGATTCCGTCTCGTAAAGCTGTGCGTCCACTGCGGGCGAACCAACAAACTAGTAAGATTGGCTGGAACAGTAAGCAGACTGCATTGCGGCAACATAGCTGGGGAAATAACGATTTCTTTATTATTATTTTTTTTAATACATTACACGACTAGGTCGGTACTTTGTATTTCCTTTAAAAAGTCGAGTCATTTCCTTGATTCAACTAAATCAACAATATCATACAAACGACAATACATACCTAGAATGAACCAAATATAAAACTAAATAAAATAGGGCTATAGAAATTATCATACATTTTTTGGCTTTATCTCGCGCAAGCTCGTTTCAACTTTATTCTGGCTCTTCAGGCCGCTGTTCTACTATTGGCGAGAAATTAGCCTTGGTTTCATAGTGAGATCCTTGTTACACGTTCCTTGTTCGAGGTTCGTTAAGGAATCAACATAAATATTATAAAATCCTTACCTTTAGTTCAAGTTGAGACCAAACATGAGCAATTCGTAATATTTGTTCTTGATTTTACGCAGAAGCGCAATATTATTATCTGCGCCGGCTCTCAGTGGCTGAAGGCTTTAGAATTTTATTGTGGCATCAATTCACGAGACCGGGCGTAATGCCAGATCTACAAAATGTCAATACGATGCATTAATACTGTTAGTAAGTTAAAGGTTCAATTGCTAATCCATTGTCGAGCGTGCGGCACACGCGACAGTTTTCACGAAATACCGCGTGTGACATTCCCGAACTAAATGACTGTTCCAGTTTTCGGTGACCCGCGCCTATCCTTGACACGCATTGCCGCGTCTTGTCTCAAACCCAAAACAAACGCCGGTCACATCTCTTGGACTCGCTAAAAAATATCGGAGAAATGTGATTTTTTTAAAACACTTCCAGTGATGTTTGCCAAAAGTGCCTGCAATTCGAAATTGCTGTGTGCCGGTGGAATTGCAGGATTCTCGAATTTCTTATATCTATTCTCGTGCGTAACCTCGTTCCCGGCGATATTGGTGTTAACCTGTCGTTTCTGTCACCCCGCAGGTATGTTTGTGTCGCTGATTATTTTATTTTCCACCGAAGTTCCGACTTGAAGAGGCCAGGTTAACTATATGAACGGTTAACTGATTATTCCTAGACACTGTACTTACCAGCTTGGTTTTTATGGAAGTCTAATACAGACAAGTATTTTTTGTTAGGTTTTAAGAGCTTGTCGAAAATATAGTTTGGGCCATTTGATTTTGAATTATTTCTTTTATGTACCACTAGAATACATATCGGTAGTTACAAATTTTGCATGTGCTTTCCTAATGCGAACTCGGCATGTTCTATGAGATTATTAATGACATATAGCGTAGGTACGTCTCTCTATGCGATAAAAAGATTTTCTTTTAAATATTAATGAAATATTATTTTCATTACACACGTTCTGAGATGCAAAGAAGCGACAATGCATTTTTCTCCAGATAATTAAATCCGGAACCTTTTTACTGTCCAACTTTTGGGCACGTTCTTCTCAAACATGAGAACTAAAATTTAAGAAATAAAATTGTACCTCCGCTATCTATTTAATTAAACTGTTTGCACAGAAACAGAAGGTTGATTTTATACTAGACTAGCGACCCGCCCCGGCTTCGTATGGGTGCAATGCTGATACTAAATACACTACAGAAAAACTGGACGTTTATATATATAAACCTTCCTCTTCAATCACTCTATCTATTAAAAAAAACCGCATTAAAATCCGTTGCGTAGTTTTAAAGATTTAAGCATACATAGGGATATAGGGACAGTAAAAGCGGCTTTGTTTTAATACTATGTAGTGAAGCGTTATCCCAGTGAATTCCAATACATTATCAAAATAAAAATAAGTTTTTTTGGACTAATAACTTGCGATAATATTTTATCTCTTTATCGGAGTTTTTAAATAGCTTGTACTAGTCGTTATGTATAAAATGAATAATCTTAATCTTTCAAGTGAAACCATCTCGGCAAACATTATTTTATCATTAGGTAGGTACATAGATGATTAAAATACCTAATAAGATTTTATGACTATACTCGTACTAACATTGGTTATTGCCAACATAACACGATTATTTTTACTTGAGGGAAGATTAAAGAAATATTAAAAATGAGAGAATAATAAAATTGCTTATTCGTTGTTTATACTAATATCAAACTTTATGCTAGTAATTAATGAATCACGTAGAATATTACGATATATCCAACCTTACTCTTATATTATTACTAGCGACCCGCCCAGGCTTCGCACAGGTGCAATGCTGATACAAAATATACTAGCCTACAGAAAAACTGTGAACGTTTATACATATAAACCTTCCTCTTCAATCACTCTATCTATTAAAAAAACCGCATCGA
>DWAV01001381.1:0-13770 GCA_018231305.1 Noctuana lactifera
TATATATTATGTATATAATAAAGAATAAATAATATAATCTAAAGTGGAAATTAAACAAAAATAATAAAAGATATTAAATAATAATAATAAAAGATATTTAAATTTTAAATGGTAGGTATGTATTAATTATTTAACTTGCTTTAATAATCCATCATATTATCATGTCATTATTAATATATGTTTTCCGAATCTAATAAAATACGGTTTTATTTAAATACGTCGCATCGATTAAAGCAATACTTAGTAGGTAGGTATTGCTTTCTTTGTCACAAATTTTAAATTGTAACAAACGTTAATGTACAATGTATGACTTTGTAAGTAGGTAAAATTATTTATTATAGCCGCATACCAAAACGACACAATCTTGCCGTTGAATGACAACCATTAACAAGTTAAATGTCAGTAATTGGTGCACAAAGTTTTAAAGAAAGAATGGAAGTTTTTAATTATTCTTTGATATTTTAAATAAAGTTTGGTACATACTACAATATAATACTCTCTGGTTAAACATGCATTGAAAAATGTAGAGTACATAAATAAGGATAAAGACTATATACTTACCTACGCTGGGACTTTCCGACCAAATAATTTTGAATTATTATATTCTTCTAAATTTTATATTGACTTAAATAACAAGTATTATCCCTCTCCCCCCCCCCCCCTTTCCTTATGGGTCAAGTCTGAAGTCTAGTTATGACATTCATGACAATCATTGAAATGATCTTCAATAGCTATGTAGTATGTATCAATGTAAATAAAAACCAATTTCCTATCATCATTGAGGTTTTATTTTACTTTTTATCTTAATTTTTGCTTTCAAATGTGTAAGTGTTAAGATCATCTATGAAAATTCTACGTCATCTCCTATCAAAAGTCATTTTACTCGTTTGTTAATTGTAACTATGACACTAATAATATAGACATTCTAATCTGTAATGTTTGATACACAAAAAGAATTATAGGTACCTACCTATGCTTAATAAAATATTGTAGATAAATGGTGTAGATAAGTACATAGTAGGTACTTCTTATGAGACTATGATTTTACAGTGGGTGTGCTACATGTTAAATTATAGAAGCATAAATGGTTGTATAATAAATAATAAACCTACAATCATCCATTATATTCTCCATCCGTATAATGCATAATCCGGCTATTAATTCAAAATTAAAGTCAAGGCCAACATTTTGCACAAATGTGTACAGATTACAGATTAACTACAATCCTTGATGTTAAGTCAACCGATATATAAAATACTTACGATAAATTAGATCGTAGTCACAATATTTGATATAGTATTATGTAGGTATAGTTCAGGTACTTCACTGTTACTTTTTCACACACAGGTCACACAACTATCACTTTCAATCATAACGTACGGATATATTCAAGTCCAGACACAAACTTATCTAAGTTAAAATTAATATCACTGGTGCGCGACATAAGACCGCTTCGAATAAGTTACAATATTATTATAAGTAGTTCCTTGTTCATTGCTGAATTTCATAGCCCTACCTATAATGTATTCACGAGACGGTTAAATTTTCTTTTATTTTTCTGTTCAAAGGCGAAACAAGACGAGGGAGTTAAACCGGCCCGCTGCTGTTTTTGTCGTTTTATTAATGTTTAATATTATTTGTTTTTGCGAAACGCACGAAGGATGTGCTCGCGGCGCGAAGGTTGCGTGTGTTGTGGCTTGGTCGACGATAACGTTCAGTTTTAAGTAATTTTGTTATTGTTTATTGAACACCACCACCGCTTGGGAAACATTATCACAATTTTGATAAAGGCGCGCACGCGAACGTAGGGCGCGAACCGCGCTGATTGGATGACTGAGCGCGCACTTTGCAGCAAAGTCTCCGTTTGGCGGGAGATCTGTACCTTTATTATGCAACTTTCAATATTTAGTATATTACCCGACTTTCGTTTCGCAAACACTCATATCGCTGCTTTACTAAGTTGCAAATTGTAAGGGCAATGGAGAAACTGGCGATGTATTATTACATGTTTATTAGTATGTGTTGTATGAAAGCGAAGTACTCATCATGGTACTTACTGTGTGTTTATTTGTACTTTCTTCGTACTAATTTTAATCTGCTATAGTTATATTAAAAGGGAGATGCACAACCTTTGAACTTTGAGTTGAACTGTTTGATCGTAAGTGTATTCGCCAATTACCTACATAATTGAAACGGTTTCGTACAAATTCACATATTTAAATAGATTTTAGTTAGAGTTGTCAGGTGCTAATTAAGTTCACTTTGTGAAGCTCGAAACCGTTAGCTATCCATCAATTGATCTTAAAAGGTCAATTAACAATTCATTGTCACGAATGATTAAGACACTGCTGGTACAGTTAATAACATAAATATTACATCATATTTGTTTAATTTATTTAATAAGTAGGTAGACTTTTTAAATAATTCTCAGATTTATTCCAAGTCTAAATACTTTCAAACATTTCATTATTTTAATGCATTCTTTCGACACATTGCGTTCAGTTGTAGATATTTATTGAACTTACTAATACGAATAAAGTTCGATTTTATTAATAGTTGACTACACGAATAGCCCTTCGCTTTAGTGACGTCAATGACGACGAAGCCAAAATCACTCCTACAAAAAGATTACACAAATGGGACATCTCTTTATTAGGGTTGTCTGTTTAAAAGGCTAAAACATTTCTTTTAATTAATCTTTGGCGTGTCCTTCAGTTTCAGACACAAACTCTACATATTGAGATAGATTATTTATATCTGCAAAACTGCTCTACAATATAAATAAAAATTCGTCTTTTAAAAAAGCTCGTCGAATATTTAAATACATTAATATGATTGTGATCCCCATGTACAAGTCACAATTGATAAAACTAAGCAACGTAAACTTAATTTAAAAAACAATTCCAAGGCAACTGAACAATCACTCTTAAATATTTATATTAAAATAGTGAGCAAAATTTTTACAAAAAATTGGTATATTATACAAATGTAATAATAACATAATTCAGAACAATAAATACTGATGAACAATCACAAAAAATGTAGAGTTAACATTTTATACAGGACATGAGGGATTAAGATGTTGTCAACCCTGCTCTTCACCCACACTCTACAAACTGTGTCGTACAATGACTTATAAATAATATTTTACCCATATTTTTAGAATATACCATAGTCGTTGTATATCTTAACCTATTGTTGACCAATCTAGTGTAAAGAGATGATGACTATGTCATTATATTTATCAAAACATATGACAAAGAAGAGAAAGCGTACCTACTGGCTGTTTTTGTTTATTGTTAATCAGTTTACATCCTACTGTGTGCTCGCGATACAATAGTTATTAAATTAGCAACATAATTTGAATATCTATTTAAACACGTAGTTATTATTCCTAATTTTTCCTCTTAAAATAGTTTCTACTATGCGACAAAAATGTTTTTCTTTCATTGTGTATCGAAATGTAGAGTCGATTCTCTACATGTCTACGTCAATGACTACTTTATTTTACGTTAAAATTGAAATAAATTCAAATTGAATACTTCTACTAAAATTTAGTAGGGAATTAACAAGGGCCTGTATAAATAAACTGACTTAATATAGGGGTGCCCTCTGAGGCACTAGTCGCAACTTTTAAGAGGAGACCCGTGTCCAACAGTGATAGGTAGATGATGATAATGATGAATATAGTAAATGAAAAAGTTGGTTTCCTTGTATGCATGGGCGTATCGAAAGGGGTAAATTTTATATTAATTTCTGTTTGGACTGTTTGGTTAATTTTCGGTTTAAATAACTGTTTTGGGAAATATCCTGCAACCCAAGCTATATACCTACCTACTTCAAGATGTTAATAGTAGGTATACACTATACATACAAATCTCTTGAAACACTTTCATAAAAAATATAATCAAAACATGACGTAACTATTTACTCCTAATTTTTTAGATAGATAATTTTAAACTGTTATATTTATTTTTTAAACATATTTTTGTAGAACAGTTGCAACTTGCAATAAGCATTACTACGGTGCCACCAATTGTCAGCTGCAAATACACGTTTATCTGTATACCCTGATCTGGCACAGGATCCCGTTACTGCATTCGACGTGGGAGTCATGGTGTGAAACGCCATTGTTGGCGGCATGGCACTGAGTCGGCGCTGTGCGAGTTACGATTACCATTTACTATAGCGTTCAGAAGTGGGCCCCTGCTTTACTGAGCTATTGTATAAAATTGTAATATAAGTAATATGTTAAAGAAGTATTATATAGGTACTATACGAATACTTTATTCAAATTATAACATTCACAAACGAATACTGAAACTTTCATGCATATTAGTCGATCTAGATTTTTTTTAAAGTTGACCATATTGAAGTAGAGTTTATTTTATTTTAAACATCATACTATATTTTTATTGATTAACTTTTACAATAATATGTATAACTTTTTTAACTCAATCGTACCTAACATGTGTGATCGTATTAACTTCCGAAAACCAGAAAGGACCCAATTATATTTTATTTTTAATAAATACCTATACCTACACTTCGTACCTACTAATGAATTAAAAGTAATTATATAAAAAGGGAAATATTTATTTTTATAAAAGAGCATTTCTTATATTTTTAGTTTGTAGTCTGTTTTACTTAAACTAAACTAACCTTTTGTAAATAAGAATACACCTACAATTAGCCTCTACAAATGAGTCGAGACGTGTAGTCGCTTGACGAGCTTAATGCACACGTCTTCAACGGAACACTGAAACCGCTAATATACCTACTAGTATTACGTTACCTGAAGGTACGTACAAAGTAGCAGACACTGCAAAATATCTTTATTTTGTTTACCTACTACGTAAACAAACTTAAGCTCTAGAAAAAAATATATAGTACAAACCTGCATTGCAAGCCATCGTTATGCATATTGAAGGCTGAGGCTAGGTTACGCCGGGAGATGTACGAATTTCCAAACGAAATAAATAGGTAAATTGTAGATACCGGCGCGGCGTAGTTTGCTTCACTTCTCGGACCCTGGTTGACGATCGAGATGGTATGGTCTACCAGCTGCAAGTATGAATTCATCCTATCATCCTTTATGATATAAAATATTTGATAAATTTCTTAAATTAGGAAGTGCTGAAGTGCTCTGCATGACAGACTGCCTATCTGGTCACATAGCACTTGCGGAGGTGTTAAAGTAGGTGTGGATGGATGTAACCCATCATTACACGTAAATTAATTTAGCTGATATTGTGTCTTTTTGGTGTAAGTAAGGCTATTTTAATTTATTTTATACACGTGAAGTGAATTCAATTCTAGAAAGTTCAATGTAGTAGGTAGGTATTTCAGCACTTTCTAAACATTTACGCAACGATTTAATACCTATTGTGGACACTAAAATAATTTACGATTTTAATTGCACAGAAATTCAAATAAAAAAAACCTTTTATTTTTCAATATAATATACCTACCTAATTTATGTTGCTTCAAAAACAGTAACAAGATTCTAACTTTCTCTTTCAAATAAACCGGAAACCATAAATATTTTTTATATTTAGGTACTTATTATAATATTTTTTAATCTTATCCTTACTACTGAAAAATTTGTTAATATTCCAGTAGGTATATAAAATTAAATGAACTTGTGATAAAGTAAGTGCCTATACTACACTGCACTTGCAATACTTGAATTGTTCGAATGTAACACTAGAATCTACGTAGGTAGTCTGACCTTACACAAACAATGATACCACGCTTAGATGCGGAAATACACGACGAAGTGCAAAAAACATTCACGTCATCCCTCGCCGGAACTATTCGTATAGTACAGTATTAGTATAGTACGGGTGCGAATAGTTCCATTCTGTAACGTCTCTTTTACAACCTGCCTTTATGCCTGCCTGTCTTTGTATAGTCCACTGCTGGGCACGGGTGTTACCTCACAACCGGGAATGGGCTGGAACATACTCCACTACGCTGCTCAAATGCGGATTGTGTGTGTCATAATTCTGTCCAAAGGGCTTCCAACCAGATTTGATAGAAGTCAAAGTTGGTAGAAACCCACATGAATGAATAAACATGAATTTCAAAATATTTATTCTTTTACAATAAAAAATTCATGCAAGGGTAACAAATCCTTTTTTTTTCTTTAAACACGTTTTCCAGTTTCATGGTAGGTACCTAGTACCTATACCTACACGCATATACCTACTTATCGCTATTTTCACAAGACTAAATAAAGCCATCCTGGTATTTAACAAAATAAAGTAATTCGAGTTGACTTTAAAACAGTTAGTCAGGAAATGTATCCAAGTATCTATATGTGAAATGACTGCGTGTTTTTGTCCAATTATGCAGCAATTTATGTTCAAATAGGTAACTGAGTGCAAAAAAACTTGCATTTCTCATACAAACATTTTTTCTGAGTAGTGGATATCACGCCACCGCGACATTCCGAAAGAGGAACATAATCAGTAGTCCGGCAAACAGGTACCCAACTAAAACTTCCGCATCGATCTTAATCTTAAAACAATCAGCAAAACCATGTTGTAAATTAGTTCTACCCTATATAATAATATATTACCTAAATAGATACTACTACTTACTACTACTACTACTACTACTACTTAGATACTACTTAGATATTTCTTTGCTTTCAATAATTTCTATCGTTGTTGTTTAATTTAATTCTATGGCCAGTAATACTCTGGTTTGGTCTCTCAATTTGATTACTCATAAAATAATACTAGACTAACTACATAACTAAACTATGTAATCATAACGAACTCAATGGATTGGACAAATCCAAATTTTGAAAATTGTCCCGCTACATTCAAATACCATAAACATGAAGCTAAAGCATAGACCTGCATAGACTAATACTAAGGTAGCGCAGGCATAAGAAGGTCTAACCGGAAACCTTAAAAATAACGCGAGTTAAAACGTTGAAAAAGCTCTCGTGGGAACGTGGGCTTAGATATACTAATTCTTAAGCAGTCTATGCAACAATCCAATCTCAATATCTGCAATGTCCAATCAGAATCAGTTGTCACTAGTTGTCAAAAAAGTCATACCTACAGATTCAGTCAGTCCTTTCAATTTCATTTCATAATTTCAGTGTGGAAATCGGAATATTTTTTTATAAAATTGTGTTAAATTTTACAATGTATACAGTCTCTAAAGGACCCAGCAAGATTGTCGCGAAAACACGCAGAGGTACAAATTTGTGTATGATACATTTTAACCTGTTAACACAGTTGGTTGTCTGGTTGCGCCAATAGTTAAAAGACCCGAAAATTTTGTTTTGCAGGTCTTTCACAAAACTTGGAAAGATTGGATAGCCGCAAAGACCATAGCCGAAAGTCCTCAGACTCTGATAATGGCGAAATTATTAAGTAAGTCTTCATTAAATTGCTTGAAACATTGCATGGCCAATTCAAAAAATTTCATCACTGTTTTTACATAACCTCAGGCCGCGGGTTCATACTTGTTTATACTTTGAAACGCTATGACATGTGTAATTTGATTATTTTTTATGTAAGGATATTTGTTACTGAAAACGATGTGGTATTTAAAAGAAGTTTTAAGTTTTTTTTTATTTTTCAGTATGCCTCGACCAGTATTTCATTCCAATGGCAAAAAAACAGTTCACCAAAGAATACAACACCATGTGATAACTCCACAGCACGAGGAAATTATTAGATTCATAAGTGAAAGTAAGTACCTAATCATATGTAACTAAATTATAATAGTTTTTTTAAACACGCATAAAACCAGTTTTTCACGCGTTTATTTCACGCGGCTATTTAGGACTCATTTTAATAGAAGAAGTCTAGTAGAAAGAGTTGAAATGAACTCACTTGGTTCCGGGGAGTGAAGCAGAGTCACTGTAGTCTGTTCAACACACATCCACATAGTAGTGTTTCTGCAGAGAAAGAAGTGAGCAGAGTGGATTAAATAAGTACAAAGTGTTTGAAGCGAGTTTGTAGTAGCATTGGCTAATACAGATAAAACATAAACTTATATATTTTTATTTTATAATTCTTTAAATATTAAATTTTTTATAATACAAATATATTTATTATATTTATAACTTTTCAGCTTGGATACAGACAGCAAATGGTGATAGCGAACCGTCAACTCCAACAAGTACAATTGGTAATTTTTTTTTAAATCTAGGACATCAAAATATTACTCATAAACAAATCTTTATAGGTTTGCAATATTGAGAGCAATATAATTTTCAATAGAATGTTATTTTTTTAGCCAATATTTGAATCAATTGTAGGCATTCAGTATCTATTTATAGAGAGTTCAAGGTAATGCCAGTCACATAATAATATCTATTGTTGTGCAGTATAATAATTGTGTGGTATTCCTTGAAATCTATTTCTCCATTTGTGTTATACTTATAAATAATATTATATACTAGCTTATATCCCTGATTTTGTCTGTATGGGCTTTAGAATTGGGCTAAGGAATCTCACTGTTCCATACAAACCTTGCCTCCCCTTAGGGGTAAAATTTCAGAAACATGTTTCTTAGCAGATGCCTACGTCATACAAAGAACACAACACCAAAATTTTAGGTCTATATGGTCAGATTAGAAGATAATTGTTAAATGCTAGCTAATAGTTATACTATCTAGATAATTTCTTCTTTTTAAAATTGTTAGCAGTTTGAATTACTTCTCTGACTTTACAGGATCAGGCAGCTCATCACCTGCTCCTCCGACCAATCTCTACTACCAAGATGAGGCACCAAGCCCACTTCTCAACGATTTCAAGCCTTTCGACTTGGAGACGTGGTGGGGCAAGCGACTCTTCCAAAACATCACAAATTCCCTCTAAGAAACTAAATCATGGCGATAATTCTTGGGAACATACAATTTTACGGTAGCATAAGTCACAATCAATTGCAGTTTACTAAATTATGGATCTCATCAATGATCTTACCTTACATTTTTGATTTAACAAAAAGATGAAATTTTCTGGATCTGGTTTAATACTTGCTGTCAATTATTACTATTAAATAAAAAAAAATTATAAGTTGTTCCATTCCCTGCCTATTATTACAATTTGCCGTCTACAAAATATTAATCATAAACTATAAATAAAGTAAAATTTAGTAACCTACAGTTGATTGTGGATCTCAGTAGATTAACATCTTTAACATAGTAAGAGATAATTTCCAAAGCTCAATATATCTTTTGCGACTACTAGTATTGTTGCAAACCAATATTCTTTAAGATTGTTGCGTTGGATGAATGTTATAGTTCTTTGTTCCTAAAAAAATATATGCAATTTTGTTGAAACATGTAGTTATAAAGCTTTTATTAAAAACAAACAATACCAAAGAATAAAAACACATGAAAAGATAGTGTAAAATAATAAGAGAGATGGTCAAAGTTATTATAACCATATTTACATTTATGTTTTCATTTACTACTTTTTCGTTATATCATTCAAATAAATGATCGTTCCATATAATGAAATGGAAGACTAGCCAAATGTAAGTTGTCCGAAGTGCCTCTATATTGTGTATTCTTGCTGTAATCATAGGCTTTAGAAGCAATAGCTGCAAATCATTGCTTTCGACAAAGTCTTACTTATTTGCAATAAATATAAGATAACTTCAAAGCCTTAATTAATCATTAATGAGAGATATCATTGATACAAATTTTGCATTGTATGTACTATTTAAGATTTAGTACGGAAAGTCGAATATTATTTACCTTTTTATTGTAACGACTTCTCAAGTTTAAAGAAGTTTTATTTTAATTAATAATGACTTCAAGACTTGATCTGATACAGATCATCGCATTTTTTAGTAGCATCCGTAGCTACATTTTGTACAAATATTTTTCAATGATTTTACATTATGTTATGTATCATCAATTTCATCATTTCTGATAAATAAAAGTTTACACTTATTAATGTGTTTAGACAAGTATCGAATAAATTAGGCATTACATTATTTACAAATGTTTACTATATCATTGTTACATCAGTATTGAATTTGAAAATTAATAGCTTTTTACAAGTGAATTGTTAATCTAGTTGATAAAGTATTTTTAACTCTATAATTATTGTTACTTGTGTTTTCACAGCTTCTATTGCTCGAAGCTAAATCAAGTCTTCCATAACATTTTTAATCGAGGAATTTGTACAAATCTTTGGAATATTGGTTGTTCTACAAAATATGTATTGTTTGTTATATATATTTATATTGAGTTTATTTCTGTAGCCACTGTTTTTCTCTTGTGCAGGAGGCAGGGTAATACCTGGTAATGTGATTTGTTTTTTAATAATTTTCTATTACTATTCTACTATTTCTATTCAAGCGCTTGCGAGATATTATTCTGCATACTGCTTTCAAATGATTCTGTTATGTGCATATAATAATATGCTATTTAGGCATTACGCGATAAATGCACAGTGTAGATATAGATTTTAAACCTTTTAGATGGTATATTTGAGTCGTAGTAGTGATATCAGGAATTAGAATATTTTTAGACTGATTTAGTTTTAAAGTTATGCTTTTTGTTGTAGTGAGTAAACCATCTGACAGTTTTATTGGTTTTATTTATTTTATTCCTTGATTGGATGTCCTACTTAAATTTCCAAAAATTTTCCGTTTAAATTTTTGTCGAACGGTTAGATCTTCCGATAATTATTAATGTTTTAACCTTAACAATATTGATAAATATAAAAGTGTTAATAATAAATCTATGATATAAGTTATTGTTATTAGGTACCATAACCTAACATTTCTAGATTCTACAACGAAATAATTCCGCAACAAAACCGTATCGTAAAAAAATCAATGCCAATGAATACCTACATTTTCGCGAAGGATCTTTAACCTCTGCTACTAACTATAGGTATTAGATTTAGGTCTGTGGGTTAGATTGACAAGTCAAATTGACAAAAACCAATGAAACAGTTGGGGGTTTGTCAAATTTAATATTTTTCAATTTAACAAAATGTCAAATATGTGCTTAATAAACTCGAATAAAGACATCAAAAAGGCTTTCTCCCTCATAAAACGTATAAGATAATGGTAAGATACTTTTTCAAATTTGAGCTCATTATGTCCGAATTAATATTAGTTTCTTATATCATATAACTTTAATCTTTTCTGTTCTTCGTAGTCCAATACTAGTTTCAACAAAAGTTTCATACAAGGCGTGCAAAACGCTCAATATCTCCTGAACAAACTGGACCAAAGTATTAAGAAAACGAGCAAGTATGAGACAAGGCTTTTGCAGTGTAAGGCCACGCACGCACATTCACACTCGACCAATGAACGTAGTAACGGAGATTCATTGGAAGTTAGCGAATCGATGTCGCCTAAAAAAGGTTTTAAACATTAATTTATTCATAAAATGGCTAGTTACTTTTGTCAATTACTTTATACGTACCTATTTATATAGGTACGAGACATAAAACGTAACAGTAATTAGGTGTTAAATTATCTACTTGCAACTTAAATAAAAGAGGGAATATAGTTATCTACTAACCTATAGCGTATCTAGAAATAAGAAGGCATACCTACCCATTCAGGAGAAGGCAAGTCTTACCTGACCATTACTTTAGTCCATGTAGGTAGGTAGTAGGTAATTTGTTTGCACGTTTTTTTATAATTTAACTTTTCGCAATTTAGAAGCTGTGTCATTTAGGTATACATAACATTAATTTATTAACCCTAACAGAAAGACCGTCGACTTCTTCATCAAGAAGTCCCATAGATCTTGCTGCATCCTGGTCTACTATGAGTATCGTGTGTCTGCAATACCAGTAAGTCGATATACCTGCAAAAAGCACATCGTCTGCGTTATTATCTATTATACTAGCTGTGGCCACCGGTTTCACCCGCCTTAAGAATTGCAACGTACCTAACGCTTGATAGCCTATGTCTATAGCCTTCCTCGATAAATGGACTATCTTACACTAAAAGAATTTTTCAAATCTGTTCAGTTCCTGAGATTAGCACGTTCAATTCAAACAAACAAACAAATTCTTCAGCTTTATATTATTAGTATAGATTATATATATAATATATTAGGTAAGTAGGTAGGTACCTAAGTATATAGACTGCTTGAATACCTTTTTAATAAGTAGCTTTAGGTTATTGATATTTTTCATGTCAAAATTTGGCGTCAAGACAATGAGGTAAAATAATGCAAAACAGATACGAGGAGCTATGTAAGCGCTACGAATCTCTTCTACAAGCACACGATGAACGTTGTAACGCGTTAGGCGCCCGCGATGCGTCCTTGCAGCGTCTCCGAGAGCGCTTTAACGACACGCAAGAACAACTCGCGTGCGTCAATAAGGCGTTGCTCTCTGTTGGAGAGAAGTATCTGAAACTCCGATACAAGAAGCTGGCACAAGTAACTTTTTTACTAATTTAAAAAAAGAACAATGACAGAGTAAATATAAAACAAGAATTACCTTACTAATAGTCTTATACTCTTTGCGTGCACATTTTTTACTTTTAATCTAATCACCTTTGATATATACATATAATTACTATCGACCCGCCCCGGCTTCGCACAGGTGCAATGCTGATACTAAATACACTACTGAAAAACTGTGAACGTTTAATACATATAAACCTTTCTCTTCAATCCCTCTATCTATTAAAAAAACCGCATCAAAATCCGTTGCGTAGGTTTAAAGATTTAAGCATAGGTACATAGGGATATAGGGACAGAGAAAGCGACTTTGTTTTAAATACTATGTAGTGATTGTGATAGTGATAATAATATACTCGTACTTATCATCATTCAACTTTTTGTATTAGAAATGCTGGTACGAAGATAGGATAGAAAAGTTGCTGGAAAATCTAAGGCATATGTCATTTGAGGCTGAACGAGTCAGGCTTGAACTAGGTGATCGACTTGCAAGCAGCCTGACTTGCGACCATGACACCGCCATCGCTTTACTTCTTGCTGAGGTGAATATAATATTAATAGGTTTAAATTCATAACTTCATCTTTAAGAAATAACAAATAAGTTATAAAAAAAATCTTGAAGGCATCCAGGGGCCTATCACGAACTCAATACCATTGTGTTTACGGCAGTTAGGGTACCTACTCGTACCTACTTCAGCTAATGGCCACGTCACATTTAAATTGACCGATAACATAGACACATCAAATAGGTTTATATTGACCATCGCGGAATAGGTTTGGTATCCCGATAGTCTGTCTAGTTTTATAAAGTTCTTAATACGCCTACTGATTTTAAATTGTCACTTTATCTCATTAAATATCTAGATAATAGAATTATCGAAGATTAGTGCTAATTAGCCATGGCTGGTTCCAAAATATTTAGAAGTTAGTTAATAGTATGCAGTTATAACTTCCTAGACAACTACTAATCTATGCATTTATTTCCTACCTCTTCTTTATATTTTTCAGATCCAGAAGTGCAATTTGTTGTTTTTGGAGAACATAAGACTAAAGGTAGAAATGGAAGAGATGGTATTGAAAATAAAGTGTCCATAATATTTTTATAAAATAAGTCTTTTAGTATGTACTCGTACCTACTCGTAACTTAATATTAGAAAGTTAAGATCGCTAATCTAATGATGCACTTTGTAATGGGCATTTATACCTGCCTTCATAATTTTGATAAAAAAAATATTTAAAGAAAAAAATCAAAACCGATTTCAAATCTCGGACCATGCCCAGCCAACACGACGTCCTGTAGGTATTGAACAAAACACAGAACAATAAAAAAATTATAGATACTAACTGTTTTT
>DWAV01001382.1:0-13766 GCA_018231305.1 Noctuana lactifera
CATAGGAATAAAAAAAAAGAGCAAACTTAATGTCTATAGGTATTCTCCACCAGTCAACCCTTGGTGACGAAATAAATCTATTCTATTCTATCTATTATATTGGTCCTATTAAAATTAAAAGACAGTTTATTAGTGGACCATTTATTAATTGTATTCAACTATGTGGTAAACCGTTAGGTCATAAATTATCATCACGTCTCATGACGATATTATAATATTTATATCGTAGTGCTGTTGCGTCTATGAAAAGCTTCATAATGAAATATCTCCCCCCTGACCTTTCTTACCCACATAAATGCCGTGACATAATATGTCACATCCCCCAGTTTATATTTATTTACAAATACAAACAGAAAGTGGAGCAGGCCTGATATAATATTATATGACGTCCACTAACCCGTACATTACTGCAACTTATCAGGCAGCATGCTTTGGATTACGGTCTGAAATACAAATTTAGAATATAATATGGTCCAAATACCAATTTAGACACTTATCTGTGATTAAGTAAATATCATTTCACACTCACAGCCCCACATTAGGATACTTTGTGTTGTGGGTGCCATGGACACAAACAAAGACAGTAACACAATCACCCAGACCGGAAACAGAAATCTAATTAGGTAGGTACATTGTTTAAATTCTTGCCACGGAATCGAACCCAGGACCCTTCGAATGGTAGACCGGCATGATAACCATTACACCACACGGATTGTCAACATTACATTAATTAATACGAGTAGATTATATTTATTGTAATCTTGCTTGCAACCTAATGTATAAACATTAAAAGTACATTTATATAATTTTTTTCATCTGAATTAGGTACTCTCAGAAAAACATACAATGTATGTATGTTTTTCTTGCTGCCTTAAAACTTTATCTTTACGTCCATCAAAATATAAATATTAGAATAAAACCTTGTAATATAAAAATGTTTGTTGGGAAAACAGATTTAGGCAACTTTGTTTTAAAAACATAATAAGTCACTAACAAGGTTCATATTTATTAAACAGAACTTACGATATGTCTTGAATGCGAATCGTAGGTATGATATTAATTATTATTAATAACGGGCACACAAAATATATCTCATTATTGGGTTCATTTATTAATACTAGCAACATTAGAGGTCTACATCCATGGAATAAACAGGGAGATTGTATTTCATGACAACGATATAATATTATATTTGTCGGGTTCCGTAACAAAAACGGAAAAGGATCGATCGAGTATCTATTCTTACATTTCTCCATTTGTCACAGCCACGCACGAAAGAGACAAGTAAAAGGAAATGCCTGATAGTTATTTTATGAGAGGCTCATGTTGAGGGGCTCTCACAATTTCCGCTTTGATAGAAAATAATATCCTTAATATAAAAATTTAATGTCTACCTATACTTGATTCCTTTCAGAAAAATACATCAACGTATGTGAAAGAAATTCGCCTGAAGTAAATGAATGCCTTGTAGAAGCTGTACAAAAAGGTCTGGGAGTTCTTGCAGGTGGTATTAAGGACCTAGGCGTGCCTTCTGTAGACCCTTACCATCAAAAGGAGTTACGACTAGAATATAAGAATAATCAGGTGAGTAACAAAGTATGTAATAAGAACTATATTATGTTACAAATGCAATAGACAAAATCCTGCTCTCCTAAAACCGTTATTTTCAAGGAATGACTCCTGACTTGTACTATTTGGTCTTCAAATAGAAAATATATAAGTATAATATAAAATGCAGGCAAGGGGTACCTACCTACACAATAATTGACATTATTTATTTATTGTTTCATGTTCACTAACATTACACGTATGCCTAACTTCCCCCCCTAAATATGAATATACCTACATTGTAGTGTTTTAATATATTTTTTATTGTTAGTAAATTATGCTTTCGCTATTGATAGTAACTTTTTAGGGGTCCCTATTGCGCAAAAGCAGTGCAACAGTAAGATTGTTGTTTTTAATTTGCACGATACTATTTAGATTCAAGTGTTTATTTGAAACATAATTATTTACATTTAAAACTGGTTTACAAAAATGGTTTTCACATTAATTTCCATTAAATTTAATGTAGGTACATATTTTCAAGCATTTATAAAAACATAACAAACAAGTTAACTTAAAAACGCGGGAAACGAATGTACTTTTTGTTATTAGATTATACAGGTACCTACCTTTTTTGTAAACTTGTAGATATTTATCTTTTCTACTTGATGAGTAGGCACTTGCGACTTATGGTGATGTTTTGAGTTACATTACATACATTACATTCGAGTTACTTTAGTAACTTCTTTAATAATCTAATATTTAGATTTAGGTTTTAAGTATGGTTATGGACATATGGTGGTGATTAGTGAGATTTAGAACACCCCCCGGTGTTGTTATTTCTGCTTCCTACCTACGGTGCCACTTACAATTAGGTAGATACCTACCTACGGGTTGAGTTTTCATTGCGAAAATAAAATGTTTAGGTACATGTTTACATATAACATTCAAGTTGTGGTCAAGTCAAGGTTATTTTTTGTCAGCTTAAGTTGCCTATAATAATATAAAAGTATTCACTTTGCCAACCTAAACAACATTGGTATTTTAAATTCTTTGTTTGTTCCTATTCAAGTTTCAAATCACGATGTAACCATTAAGTAAGTTGTAACTGTTGTAAGTAGGTAGGTACCTACATTCAAATCATACACACGTAGATTCTGCCCGCCTACAGAAACAGGTGTACTTATTGTAACTACAAAAGCCTAATTAAAGTCACGCTATGAGCATCTGCTAGTCCTGGGTTGTTATTACCGATCTAATTACATGAGTAGGTTGAGAGGAAAATAAGTTAAATTATCGCTCTGACAATTGTTGGTACATTTTAATTAAGTGCGTGTAATAATACCTACGGGATAGTGACTTCCATCCATAGGGCACAGGCCACAGATTAATAATTATGCGGTGTTTATACGGGTGACTAGGTTACTTTGGGTTTGCAATTACATATTTATTATGTAAAAATAACATTAAATTGACAGTAGATAGGTACAAATAGAGAAACAAATAAATATTTACATGAGCGACGATCTGATTCATCATACTCAGTCAGATACAGTAACTGCTTATGTTTTTTTGTAGATATTAGCCAAAATGGTGATAAAGGACATATATGTAACCGGTCTCAAGGAAGCTACAGTTCGTGATGCAAGGTAAGAAAGATTCTAGGACATAGTACATAATTAGTTTACTTCGTACGTTCGTACGATGTAGTGCCCATGTACTAGGTACGTGTATATTTAGTCCGATAAAGTTTCGTGGAGTGAAAAATCTGAATAATATCTTGGAAAATGCTGTCAGCCCTTTTTGGGAGAAAGGCGACAGAGAAGTATTACATACATAGCAAGACATCTTTGTTTCATTTTTTTCTCTGATTTTATCGCTAACCCTATAATATATTAGTTTACTCATTCTACTGTTCGATTGCTACTCTCCCTCTATTTCTATTACACTTGACACAAAGTGTTGACAACCCTTTACGGGTTCCCATTCCCACAGTGTTGCTATTACTTGCTATAATATATTATATTTAAAATTTCTGTTGCCTGTCCGTTTGCTTTGTACATTTACTTTGTAAAAAAATAATGATAGAATAACTTTTTTTGTGACAGGTTACGTGCAGACGAAGACAACTTCCACCTTGAAATAGACATGTTTAGCCCCAAAATATTTACGAGCGGCAAATACAGCGGTGGTGGAAGTTACAATTCTTTGCAAATCAATGCCAGCGGCGAGTTCAATACCACTATGAGTTAGTATGAAATCATAAAGTTAAGTACTTACTAAACAATCAATAGGTAGGTATATTATAATATGGATCTGTGCCCTCCAACGATGACCGTCAATTTGTAAACACAGTTTACACATAGACAAACAGTAACAAAATTATAATTACCTAATCAATAAAGATTTGAATGTAAGTAAATAAATTTCTTGTTGCTCAAAGTTCCATAATAAGCTTTATAAGAGTATTAATTACCTACCTACCTAATAAGTTCTGAATATTCATGATTAATAAATTTTAATAAAGAGCATGGAAAAGTTTTGAGAAATACCTACGGTTGCCTTACAACTTACCATAATTGAACTGATAGATGTAAAGTTATTGTGATGTCAGGTTCATAAATATGTACCACCTAAATTAATGCAAATGTTATCCTACACTCCTTTCTGCAGTCGTGAATAGATTTGCCGTTTCTTTTGAATGTGGCTGTCTACATGTACCTATATACCTACATACCTATTAACGAAACTGACGACACGCTGTAAAAATGTAAAATACTTATCAACAACAGACAACATTTATATAGGTACAATAAATAAAAGCAACATTTCATTTATTCCTATGATATTATTCAATTTTTGTAATTTTTTAAAATTTGTTTTCTTTTTTCAGCTGATTTGACATATACCTGGAAACTGGATGGCACCCCGGAGAAAAAAGACAATGAAACTTACGTCCGAATTAATTCTTTCTACATGCGTCCGGATGTCGGAAATATGTATTCTGTTCTGACTAACGACAATCCTGATAGCAGAGAACTGAGTAAGTTGCCGCAAAAGATATCGGAAACGATTTATTAAAAGTCATATTAGAAGACTATACTGCGTTAAGGGTGCTTTTTCTAGGTATCAACTACATAAAACACACACATATTCACTACACTTATTAATCTTATTATACTTAAATATGCCCTTTGCTACTACGCTACTAGCGGTCATTCTTAGTTCATTGTTTCGATTTCACGGTGTCCCCTACCGCGTCATCTACCTATTTCGCCTCGTGGGTGTCTGATGACTAGTTAGATAAATTATCCTACTCTACTATACTACTATTATAGAGTATCAATAAATGTTTTGATTTTGTTTTAGCAAACTTGGGGAACAGAATTACTAACGAGAATTGGAGAACATTGTATCGTGAGTTACTACCATTCGCGCAAAGCAACTGGAACAAGACTGGAATTCGTATCGCAAACAAGATTTTTCTGAAAGTACCGTATACACAACTATTTCCAATTAATTCATCATAAATTGGAATTTATACCGAACTTTATTTTATCTCGGTACGCTCATGCAGGATTTTATCTTTGTTTTACCAGTTTTTGCCTAAGATAATAATAATTCTACCTATACTGAAATAAAGAATATTTTGAAGAAGATTAAAACATTGAAATATTATGTTTCGTACCTGTTTACAATACAGTATTAACAAGTATGTTATGTATACAATTTTAATAGATAGGTAGGTAAATTTACCGAAAATATGAAACTCTGTCATTTTTAAGTGTCCTAGAAGTGATTTATTAGATTTTTTGAACGAGTACTGAGACACAATATAGACTACCCTGAGACATTATATTTTTATTAGTGATTAAAGATTGTAAACTGAACTCTATCGAGCTGTAATTAGGTAACTATTTACTACCTATCTCTATATCTTGATATTTTTTTAGTATAAGTATAATGAATTGATTATTTTTTATATACCTAGTAGGTAAAGTACCTACCAAAATAAAATGTTGTCATGGTTATTTTATTTATGTAGGTAGGTACTTTAAATAGTAAAATAAAACTAAGGTACCTAGCAATTTAGTTTTATACGTAACAAAAGTAAAACTTAACACAATTATTCTTTTACGTAATTAGAGTATCTACCTTATTGCGTTCTTTTTAAAATATGATTACTTTTGTATAAATAAATACAAAATGTAGTACATACTTAACTGTTTTTTATTTGTAAGTTTACTGTTTCCTTAGTTTATATTTATTTAGCTTTTGATGCGTAGGGTGCGTAGGTACTAATCTATGTAATATATTATTGGGACTGCAAGATAATCAAACAAAAAATAGGTACAAAATTTCGTAGGTGTAAATAGGTACTCCCAGCGTAAAAAAGCGTCCTCATGTGAACACACACACGTGAAGTTATATATTATTATGGTCCATGGTCTATCTCGCAACGTTACAAAAAACGAGCGCTTTTGCCGTAGTTCGCATTCGCTTCGCTCTACAAGCGGTTTCTCGACGCTCGTTGTTTTTTTTTCTTGATTAGTCTATATACCTAGTTCTTGTCAAAATTGTGTTGTCAAATTTGTCAATGTCAAATCAAAATCAAATTGAAACTGACAGTGTGTTGACAGTTGTGTTGTGGAGCATTTAATGTATTGATAAAGTTTATTACTTTAATTAAAGTGGTTGGTGTTTAAATTCATTAAAGTTACAGTAAACTATAGTTATAAAGTGGGAAAACAATGTATTTTGTCATGGATTGATGCCTATTAATATTAAGAAATGGCTGTAACAGGATATGTGATAGCTGGTCTAGTGAGATATTGTTTGATTCATACAGACTGGCAAACGATAGCAAATAGAGTGGAAATAGCTACACCATTGAATTCCTGGAAGAGGTTAATTGAAGGTGTATATTTATTTGAAAATGGTATCAATCCTTACGAGGGCGATGCCTTCCATGAATCGCCGATATTGCTACTTTTCTTCCATTTCTTACTGAAAAGAGTACCCTATTTGCTGCCTCTACTATTCACTATTCTGGATCTCTTAACAGCGTACTTACTGTACAGAACGTCGCTATGTTTTGTAAAGATGATTAAGGATTCACAAGAGAGGACGAAGAAGGATGTCGCAGAAGAATCAATGGACTTGCTACTGAGTAATATGCAATTGATTTCTGTGCCAAAACATGTTGCATTGGTTTACCTCTTCAATCCTTATTCCTTACTGAACTGTGTGGGCATGACAACTACGGTTATACAGAACCTATTGGTAGCTGCCTCCTTGTGGGGGGCATGTAGTGGTCGCAGGGTATTGTCATGCATGTTTGTAGCCTTGGCCACTCACCAAGCGCTCTATCCTGTGCTTCTCATTGTACCCGTATCAATCTTACTGGCAGATGTTAACAAGGGATGCAATAAGTGCTCATACATCAGAACTCTTTTAGTCTTTGTTCTCTGCTGGGGCTTCCTGATTTACATATCAGCATACATAATGGATGGCTCCTACAAATATGTGAACAATACATACGGATTTATGTAAGTACATTAAAGTTGTGAAACATGACTGTAGTGTTGTGTAAAACATATTTAACATATTTTGTCTGTTCATATTCAGTTTATTAGGCAATACAATATATACAATAGATACAATAATAAAAAAAAATCCTGAGGCCAAACTGATGTTGAGTGGTGTCTAAGATGTTTCTAAAATACTGTTCTTGGACGGTGCACGAAAATCTAGGGTCGGCATCAGACCATTATATAGGGTGGGCACTGCCTACCCTGCTCTTCAATATAGTAATATACATATTGACAGAGTACTTGCTCAATATTAACAAAGTGTGAAACATCTACCACAGTTCCCAAACTAAATAACTAATGAGCAAATCTGTTTCATCTTTTTCAGATTAACAGTGCCAGATCTAAAACCAAATATAGGTTTATTTTGGTATTTCTTCACCGAGATGTTTGAACACTTCAGACTGCTCTTTGTGTGTGCATTCCAAATTAATGCTCTGGCACTTTATGTAGTGCCTCTGACCTTAAGATTCAAGAGAGAACCTATGCTACTAGCGACAGTTCTCATAACCTTATCAACTATCTTCAGATCATATCCATGCATCGGAGATGTTGGATTTTACCTGGCTCTGCTACCAATGTGGAAACATTTATTTTCATGTAAGTATATAAAAATCTTTATTCTTTTACGTTTTAATAAAGAATAAAACATATGTGTGACCAGTATTATAATTTATTTTATTTTATATATTTTTAAATTTAAAAGATATCTGCCCATAATTGGGACAGCTATATTTAACTTTGATGATAAGATATTTTACCTCTAATGTTGCAATTTTAATTCCTTTGCTTAATTTAGTTACTATACAGCATACAACAGAGTAGGTTTATAAGCGAACTGCTTATGGGTTAGATAAAAATTACCAATAACACAATTATATCTTGTTTCAGTCATGCGTCAAAAGTTCATTATTGGATGTGCTTTTATCATCACATCAGCACTCGGCCCTACAGTTTGGCATCTCTGGATATACTCAGGTTCAGCCAATGCAAACTTTTTCTTTGGAGTGACCCTGTCCTTTGCAACAGCACAGATATTCCTTATAACCGATTTACTGTTTGCATATACAAAAAGAGAATTCACTCTTAAACATGGTACCTCTCGACAAATTGATGGCAAACCAGCGAAGCTAGTTTTACGATAAATTTTTTGATAAGTTACTCTTTACTATTGCATTTAATAATTGAACAAAATATAATTCAAGGTTACTGAAATAAAAAAAGAAGTTTATTTTTTTAATTCACAGACTTCAAACTTCCTACATTGTACAAATTACAACAATAGTTTTATTAAGCATTTATGTTTGTTTTGTTGGTGGTGTATAATTAATTGTAAATTTAATTAGTTATGTACACAATATAAGGCCTTATTTTATGTGTAAAAATAGTAAGTTTTTTATTTCCTTCCTAGGGCTTTTTGACCTCCTTAGTACTATATATGAAACCAGAAATGTATTGATGTTCATTGTGACAAAAAACTAATTAATGTAGGAAATAATTTTAGTATGATGTTATAATGTTGTAAAGTATTGTAAAAACTTAAATGTTTTTAGGTGTAAATCAAAATATTTTAACCTGTTCTTTCTGTTCAGTTTGATTACAATGCTTACATTCTAACATTCATTTCAAATCTGTTTTTTGATGATGTATTTAACAATAAAATTGATGTATTTAAATTTGTATGTATGAGTACATGACTTACAAAATAATTTTAATTTTTTTTATCGAAATACTTATCTAAACACGACTTTCTGGTAATATGTATAATTCAAATTATATTAAAATTTAAAAACCTAAATTATATATTAATTTAGTAGATCTATAATAGTCACAAAATATAATTATAGATGTTATTATGCTTGCGTATCTATTATCGCGATCATCCATCTATAGAAATGATATAGTCGCAATATTCCAACATACTAAAAATGTTAGGTAATTACAGTTCCATTTGTGCACAGAATTGTGGCCAGAAAATAAGTCTTAGAATTACTTCAAGTACTACCTAGTCTACCTACCTTCTGTCAATAAATGTTAATAATTTTGATATTTTGTCTTTTAATCGTTTCTCGTGTGATTAATTGCAAAAACAATGTATAAAATAACACGCCCTAGTTAGACAATGAATCACTATCTTATCGCATCCTATCAACTATCTCGGTCCTACGCGCATTGTTAGCTAGTAGAGTGCGCGCTTCCCGTAAATAATGTGATGTATTAGCACGCTACCTGTGACCGATTAATATGAAGAAATTAATTTTATATTTTATAGCAGTACTTTGTAAGTATTCATAATTATAAAGTTTGCTTTAAACATCGCGTCTTTTGCACATTTTTACTTATCTTATCAGTCATAAACTTAGCAATTATAACACTTTTTAAATTGAATCAGAAATAAACACTAAGGTACGTGAAAGTCAATGCCAGTGCATTTTAAATTATCTAATAACTACTATCTAATAATGTCATCTACTCAACTCTACTGTTACAAGTGTTAAACTGAAGTGTAAACAATTTAAGATTCAGGACTAAAAAAAATACGTTAAGCAGTTAAATTCCTATTCTTCCACAATTGAGTAGGTAAGTATATACATGATAAATGTCGTGGTACTAACTATATTCTCTAACTGATACTAAACCTATATCTGTTGTGTATAGTTTCTACATTTGTTGCATGAAAAGGTATTGATTTATTTTAGATATAGGCGCAGAATGTGTGGTTCTCCCGAGGATACCGACTCACTTGTTAGAATGCTATCGCGGTGGAGGACCAGCCCTTGGAGCGCCGCGACGTCTTGACATCTTCCTCTCCCTGCTAAGGAAACTGGAGTACAGTTCTACGCTCGACATGAGACTGTTTAGCACTAGCTTGCTTAAAAGGTAAGTACTATTCATGTTTTAAGTCGAAGATAAAAATTAAATACTTATTACTCATTGGCCTACGGGGTCCAGTCAACGAGGTACGATGACTCCGTCAACTTTTGGATCGGTCACCGTAAAATCCGGTTATCCCCCCTTAAATCTATGCTATCACGGGTACTTAAGTGATATAGGTACTTAACTTTACTGAACTATTAATATCAACGATTCTAATTTTCTACTTGTTTTAGCTAACAAATGGTTTTAATTTTCATGAAATTACATAAATTACACAATAATATTATTTAAAAATTTAAAATTATTTGTAAATATATTATATACACCTAAATGTTTTAGCTTACGTTTAGATGGTATAGAAGAAGCCGCAAACACTGTTGAAACTGACTTCGTACTGCCTTTCCGTGCGTCCGCGTTTCAATTTCACAAATACAGACTCCTAATGGAAGTGTTTCTGCCGAGCCAAAATCTTCTAGATGTAGACGAAAGCCTGTCTACTGTAGAGACATGTCTTTTACATAAAATGATAAGCTCCACAGTTCAACCGTGGGAAAGGGGTGATGAGAATTTACAGTGCCCTTTGTCAGTAGAGCAGAGGCAGAGCATGATACAGAGCAATCAAAGGCAGGTATCTAAAACATTTTTTTACGCAAGAAATCCATTGATTCTTAGTGATGAAAAAAGAGTGATTTTTAGTGATGAGAAAAGAGTGCTGAGTCCATTTATATCTTATCTAATTGAAGTGGGTTTCTGTCCGTGGGTCACAAATAGGTAGCATCTACCAGAAATTTGATACAGTAGTCTCATGGCAAAATGAGGTTTAGTCATAAATTATTATCAGCTATTAATTATATTATTTAGGTAGGTACATCAAATATCAGCTAGTTAAGAAAATAAAATATTACTGATAGGTAAACAAAAATAATATGGTCATAAAAATTCAATTTCAAGGGGTAAATAGGTACCCATTAAGTATAGGTAGGCCTAACCATGTTTTTCTTCTTAATTCCAGGATTCGAAGTAGATGTCCCATAGAAGACGGCGTTATCAAAACCGATTGGGGAACCATATCTCCTGGTACTGTCATTGCAGCTATTGCTGCAGCCTTGGAATCTCAGCGAGTGTTAGTCACAGACATACTCAATGCTAACATTTACAAAGAGGAAGTGTCACAAGAATTTAGGGAATCGGCTCTGAAAGAGTGGGCGCGGAAAAATGACAAATACAGAGAAGAAGGCGAGAATACTTACAATGAGGTGGATGCGCAGTCTTCGGGAGCTGATATTGACAATATATGGGTTGCTACGTTAGCGGGTACGTATTTATGTTTATTATTTTTATTATTTATAAATTAATATTATAATATTTATTATTTTTTGTTGTAAACCGGACCAAAAAAAAAAACTCCGAACAAAACGAATAGTAAATTTAAAAACATAATTATTTCAATTCGCACAGAAAAGCACATACGAGATGTAGTATCACATGTTAATAGATAAGAGTATGTTGAGAGTCATTTTCTGTCACCTTTTATATCCATACACCTTTGCCTCTCTCTCTATTCCGTGCATAGGTAGGTACACCATAGCCTAAATGGCGCACCAAGCCGATGAATCGAATTCTATATGAGATTAAATGAGCGTATGAAAATATTTTAATAAAAAAGGAAAATCTTGAATAATGAGAGTATTAATTTTATATCATCGCCGCCCCACTGACCCACTATTGGGCTCGGGTCTCCTCTCAAAAATATCAGGATTCCACGAGAAGGCTTGCCAAGTGTGCGTTGGTTACCAATATGAATTTATTTTCAGGTGATTTAGCAGAAGTAGTAGTAAATCAAGGGCCGAGGGTAGGCGCGGTCAGGGAGCGCCTCGTGGTGGGCAGTAACAACAGGTGGAATGATACCTTACTGCCTAGGGACTACTACATGCTCATAAGGAATAATACTGACGTAGACTGGCAGTTTACTGACGCCGAGATATTAGCTGGCATAGATGGTAGGTTTACTCTAATATCTATCATATATATGTTATATATCTATTTTAATCAGGTCGAAATTAGTCCATTATTCCATGTGTTATCACATAATCGAAAACAGCTCTAACGATTTCGATGAAGTTTGCACTATTAATATACCTATGTACCTACTAGAATCGGTTATGTAGAGCGCCAATTGTTGCCGAAGTAGGTATTGCCTCAAAATTCAAAAATTCAATTAATTACCGCAACATTTTATTTAATTTATTTTAGAACAATATTTTTATAATATTTACCAACAGTTTTATAGTTATATACCTAAATAAAAGACACTGTAACACTCTGTGTCTGTGTAATACTCTGTTTATTTCTTTTTGCTGTGCCTATTTTGTATAACAATTCTTTTTTTCTTTCTTTCTTTCTAATAATTAAACGTTATAACCATACCTACTGTTGGGGTCAGGTAGCCGATCTCTAAATGCCTATATTATTTGATAAATAAAAATGCTTTTCTCTAGTTAGTGTCAATGACGCAGGGCGAATGACAGATGGCACTAGAGAGCTCACGAATCGGAAAAAACTATTAAAATTACATTTTTTTTAGAGATACAAAAAATCATAAAAACAAAGATTATAATTATATCGTGCATATTTACGTCCGTAATACTGCTTATTTCAGGTCTAATATTAGCGAAACACGTGTCAACATGGGTGACTCAACGAAAGACCCTACGGCTTTCCCAAGTTATCGAGATGTATTATTCCAACGAAGGAGTATCGTTCGAGCCATCAGTGCGGGCCTGCAACAGACAGGCTTTGTTCCTAAACCTCATCGATACAACCCAGCTGCACGCAGAAGCGTCGAGGTTCGCACACATACTGTCATTACGTCAGATAACTGTGTATGTACCGGTTGACGAGATGCAGAGGATCACTGAAGCTGCCGTGTCCACTTTTATTAATTATGTTCGTAAGTAATCAATAAATATTGATTTATGCCACAATCTATGTATCTATCTATCTAAAATAAGGTATATGTTATGTTGTATATAATTTATTATATATTCGAAGGGTCCCGGGTTCGATTTCCGGCTGGGTAAAAATTTGAATGATAAATTTAAATTTCTGTACAAATACAGGGAACCCTAGTGTGGGGCTGTGAGTATGAAGCGTTTTATACCTACACGATATTGATAATAATCCTTTAGATAGTTTTGCAAAGGCCAAAGTTGGATCTATTTTTTTTTAATTTATATTTATTTATTTATTTTTCTTATATTGTTATATAGGTACATAATTATCTTTATATACTAGTTCTATAGAATGTTTGTTGCATGAAACTAAATCTTTTTATGATGTGTGTGTTTATTATAATATAGTAAATAATGTTCCCAGTACAAATGGAGGTACACTATTGTACAATGTTCAAGGTATAAATATAAATAATAATGTTCACGAGATAAATAAAATTGGTGTGGCCGGGATGCCTTCCATATAGTGCTATTCTGTTACCTAATTGCATGATAATGACTCGATAAACATAATTTTACAGCAACTCTGCTGCGGCAGAACCATCGCGAGTGTGAGGTGGCACACAACGTGCCCGTAGTCGACCTGGTTGTGGCGACAGACGGGTCCTGGAATGGTTATGATGTTGAGCAGTTCATGTCGTGAGTATCTACTCTATCTATATCTATACTTATAATAAATCTGTAGAGAGGTCAATTCTGTACATGAAATATATTTCCAAAATAACTATCAGAGGGTGATTAG
>DWAV01001383.1:0-13765 GCA_018231305.1 Noctuana lactifera
ATTACTACTTTGCAACTTTGTCACTTCATATTTATTTTGTTATGTGTTCTTGGTGTACAATACAATACAATACAGTGTACAATACTTGGTGTATCTATTTTCGAGTAATAAATCTGCTGTTAGAAATTTCTAAGGGAAATAAGCAGTAATTTTGTGCCTTCTTGTCTTCTTTCTTTGTTTTTGTTGTAATCCGTTTTAACTGTGTCCGCCGGCTTTTTTCTCCCGGTCTTTCTTAGCCAAAAGGGCGCCTAAAGCCGATGTACCGTATTATTTGACGTTCATCCAGTGCATACGTGTACATTATCATGAATAAAAAATGTTGACTGACTTTTACTTAATGTATAATGTATTTATGTAAATGAATAAATTAAGAAAATGATCCTTACAATATTACCATCCCATTTTAAACAAATATCATCTGGAAACCCTATTCCAACAATGACAATGCAGTATTAACACTCAGCTAAATGGAAGCGGAAACAGATTTCCAATTTCGTCCTGTTCAATCGAGCACTACGTTGAACTTTTAAAGTCTTGTATAAGAAATTCACGTTGTGGTTAATGGTATTCCGATAAAGGGGTCTAGTAGCCTACTGCACTGTAAATGGTATACATCGAGTCACGTAGCTTCGCACGTTACATTTGTATCTAAAAATAATGTTTGATTCTTTAAATATTCTGATCGTAGCAAACGAGAAAGCGAGCCACGGTGGTAAGTGGTCACCGTCGTCTGAAAGTCGCCCACAACAGGCTGTCGGCTTCGAAGGAGCGCTGCTTTAGCGCTTTTCTTCAAGAGCCCCATGTCATAGCCCGGTGAAAATGCTTTTGTAGGAAATCTGAGGAAGCTTTTAATTGTGCTTTCTTTTCTGTTTCACTGTAGGTACATTATGTTGGTGTACATTATATTGGAGTTATTATGTCGGTGTTAATTAAATACAAATTCGGAAACGGGTTAGTGTTATAATTATCTGCGTTGGATGTTGTCAAACCGTCCAAAGGGCCCCCGACCGGGTTTACCGAATGTCAAATGTCGATAACAGCTGTCACTGTCGGCTTAACGTGCCATCGGAAGCGCGCATGTTATTTGCCTCCAGCGGTCACCCAACCGAGTAAGAGATCGCGTTGCAAGGTTGCTTAACTTGCTTAACTAATTCTACCGTATGTACATACCTTCTATTGAATTTTTTTTATTTTGAATCATATTAGTACCTTACTTACGTGGGTTTTATCAGTTGGAATTGCTCATTATGACTCGTCCGCACAAAGGCCGGGTTGCACAAAGCACATCGCTGCACTAATAGGGCATTGCATTTGGAGCATTTATCACTCATTAGTGGAATGGGGACTGTGGATGACTCACCAGAAACGAAGATGCGTTGCTTCTCATATACATAGATACATACGTGTATAGACACGATCTATAGGTACCTACTTATTGCTTTTAAAATTAAAAATAGACCGTAGCTTAATCATAAAAGTCTATATCTATGGCCTAGTATGATTACGGTGTGATGCATAGTAAAACAATATTATGGCTAAAACATCGAGCTTATAGCATAGACAGAGCTATAGTTTAAAGGAAGCATGAAATGTCTTTCTTCTTCTCTTTGATATTAATTTTTTAATGACAATTAAAAATAATATTGGCACCCCTAAATTTGACAGTACGAGGTTTAAACTGAATCGTGGACATAGGTACCTGCAGTGGTTGTCGATGCTCTTCGGAACACTTGTGTCTCTATTCACCAGAATATGTAGTGGCTAAATCACGAAAGGTCTTCTAGAAAGATAGGTAGGTACATTATTAAACCTAGTTCAAATCTTTGTTGGGTTTGGCGTAAATAGTAAAGTTTATTACTTTGAGTTTGCGTCGTATACTCATAAGATATTACTGAATAATTAATTAAATTACTAGCCTCTTTAATGTTTATGGCACTTACCAATCGTATTCATGCAATATTCCATTAATTAATCAATTAACAATTACTGAGCGCGAAGATAATCTTGTACAATATTCAAATACATTTTAGAGCATTCGGATGAAGTCGGTACTACCCGAATGTGGGTAAGTGTCATGTATACCTATTATAAGTAGGTAGAAAGTGAAACTGCCGCAAACAAAACTACAAACACTAGTCTAAAAAGAACTAACTTACAAATGGTGAAAGATTTTTTCAAATAAGTATAGTGGTTACAAACTCATATAATTCGGGCTCTCTCTTTAGAATGAACTTAATAATAAATTATACGCCTATAAGATACTAAACAAGTTTAATTTTAATTTTTTTTTCACCGTCCAAAGCGAGCGTGAAAATATTATTATACGTCGAACAAATAATACAATAAGTTTATTAGGAATTCCTTCTTGAATTAATAAAAAGATATTAACCAAAATTAATTAACAAAACTAATTTCATGAACTTTGCGAAATCGGCCATTAATGATCATTCCATCCGAACGACAATTCCAAATGGGACCGAAACCTAACTGATTGCTTCGTCAGTGAGTTGGACAATTAAAGTAGGAATTCATTAATTTCGGCGAAATCCAGGTTGAATTTTCATCTGATCACGAATTTATTTCAAAGCTGTCTGTGTAATCATAATACCTACTCATATAACAAATTGTTTCATGGCATGACGTAGAGCCCGCCTGAAACGATACTACGTTTCAGTAAAACAGAATCATATTGTTACCTTCTGTATACGTGCAAAGAAAACTTTCGAGCGAGCCCTTTAAAGCGATCTTACGCCTAAGGCAGATAAATAGTACTTAATGCTTTTATTTAACATTCTCATTTTAAATTTATGCTTAATGCTGTTAATAAGAATTTGTAAAATAAGGTCAATGCTTTTTAATATAACAGTGAAATGCGGCCTTAATAAATTACAGCCTAGTTCGACTACCAGGCATCCACTAATGCTATTTAATACTTGAAGAAGGGTTGGATGAATTCAATGGGTTGCACTGGTCAGTTAATATCAGGTGGCCTGGCCTGCATTCTCCTTTTTTTATCGCAAATGGTACAATATAGGTAAAAAGAACAGCTTGACGTGAAATGTATTTTATTTTATTATATTTATTTTAGTTTGATTGACTTCCTAAAGGCGAAACTAGTTCACCTAAGCTATTTCTTTGATAAATAAAACCTCCACTAAGTTTTGGTAGTAGACCAATGCGTGGCGAAACTTTATGGTTCTTAATTTAGTGACCCTAACTCTCGCGAAAAATTTGAAGTGAAATAAATTTTTAATACATTTTCGATGATCTGGAAAAGCAAAATCTCTTCAAACACAAACAGCTACGATATTGCAGCTTGAAGGACAGGTTACTAATAACAGCTGAAAGATATGAAAGTGCCAAATTTTAATTTGCATGCCCATCAAATCCTGATGAAGCTACCCGTCTAGCTATGCTTGACGCAGACTCGCCGAAATGAACGTGAAAAATTCCGTTACTTGAGCGTGATTTCAAAAAATCTTTTTTTACGTTTTGTTTTCATTCATGTGAACGGTGAATCTGAATCTACTGCAGTGACTTGGATTAAAATAATTTTCAAACATTAATTAATTGCTATTCCACATATACCTCTAATATTGCAGGTGGTACAACCGTTCCCCTCATGTTGGCAAGGAGTAGTTTCTTTCGGTTTGGAGGTTTGGATGCCGGAGATTCATCATACGAGTACCATTGAGGTTGTTCAAAAGTATTTAGGACAGGTAATGCTATTCAACTCAGACTAGAGTTAGGTACGTTACAGATACGTGAGCCCTCACATTGAGTCTAGTTTACAAGCTCAAGGTAGCTCAACGTGCAATGGAGCTACGCTTATAGTTTCTTTGCAGCATAAAATACTTTACTCGCAAGGTTTTATTCGGAGCTATGAGCGATTGAAATATCTCATTCATAGCTGTTATATTGTGCATACAGTTGTAGGAATGCATTATGCATTACTATTATTATACATTACGCACTCGATAAAGTGTTACGGGAATAACAAGTGATCTTTTGTCACGACCCTTACGTTTAGTCATCGGAACGCAATGTAGTATCTTTGTTTTAGATGAGTTAATCTTTTGAACCAAATATGTAATATCAATTACATAGTAGTTAACGGAAATAACTAACTTATTAGCAACGTCGCCATGCAGTCTGTAATTCCATTCCTTCCATTGCTTGGCGTTTAATTTAACCGTATTAGGTTTTCTATTATAATAAAATTATCTGAATGAAGCGAGCATATACTATATTAGTGTCGATTAAGCAACCTTAAGAAATCAATGCATTTTAAAACTAAAATATTTATGAAACACTTCAGTTCAAAATTGTTTATTTGTTTTTTGGCTATACTCGTATCTCGTGGAAGGTAAGATAAGATGATCTAGGGAGGTAGCTTGTCCCTTTTCTGCTATATATTGCTGCTATCGCCAGTACAACTACACTAAATATTTTTGAGTAATACATTGTTTGAGTAATATATTATGTATACATACGTCACTTTTCTTATGGGAGGAGTAGCAATTTATACATAAGCGGATTTGGAGAGATCTTCAGTACCTAAGATTGCATTTCAATGAGCTGGAGTGCTCACTTGACATCTTGTTTGCGAGTCCTTTTATATGAAAAGAAAACTGATTTCATTTTTATTGCGGGTTTTTCATACGGTTTGTTTAACGTGATAAGTCAGAAAGAGAGAAAGCTAGTAAAAGAATAATAATATAGTGTAATGGGTTATCGTTCTTTCTTTCTCAAGACTCCAAAATTAATTAACGTTTCTTCCTTAGTGCCAATACATTCCGAAAGTTAAGAATGTTAGTGACGGTTGGGAAATGAGTATGTGGTGGTAAAGTATGGGTAGAATATTTAGATGTTTAATTTTTAGATGAAATAATATGCATGTACTGACCAAATAGCTGGTCTTGCCTATCGATGTAGAGTTCAATACATTATTTTTGTAAATACGTGATTGTACCTACTACTAATTTAGCGATCGCTTTACATTTTGAAACCATATAGTAACTAATAATAAAAAATATTGTTCAAAACCAGTTTTATTAGTTACCTTCCCTCCGTCTTACAAAAAGTTCAAAAGCTCGCTGTTAGTTTGATTGAATCGTTAGGAAATTGGACCGCTAGAGCCTTCGCTTAAGTTACCATCTGCCGCTGAGGTAGAGCCAAGTTAAAAAATTTCATCCCGTAGGAGCCGTGGAGATAACAAATGATGAAACAATGATGGCGTCATTGTAGGTGGGCCATGGAGGCACGAACCCTGCGGGGTAGCGCGGCGTTGCCGCTCTGCGCCGCCTCCAGCCTGTGGCGCGGCCGCGCGGCCAGAAGCGTTCCTACGCTCCGTGAGCTCCGTCTCTCATATCGTTCGCTACCTTCTGCCGAACGTCCGCGTACGTCGCGTCGCGCTAAACTTGTAAACTCACTTTCCGCCGTCGGAAACCTGTTCCGTCAACAAAAAACACCTATTACAACATCGGGACGACACAAGATTCACTTCTAGCTCGTTCCGATTCCCTTTTTTTGATGTTTAACTACCTGTGTGAACTTTAACTTGACAGTGCACTAAGTTTTATAAACTTTTCAACTTTGTTTAAGTGTCTTCACCGGCTCCGGGCCACAATCCGGGGCTCCTAGTAAACCGGTAAGTATTTGAACTTTACTGGAAAGTAATTTAAGTATGACTTTTTGTTTAGGCGTTCTACCTAAGGTCTTTACATAATAAACTTCAGTTAGTAATTATAAAGTCATTGTAGAGTCAACGTGAGACATATTTTATTGTTTAGTGGTCAAGTTGCATTCCCTGTACGGGCGCCGACAAACGCGATCAGCCAATAAACAAAGGCTTTGCTTATAAATGTTTGAATTCGTAGAATTGTGTGTTATAGGCAACGAACTTATTGTCCGCTCTTATCGGAACATAAGAGTCATATTGCACGCAACTGACACTTGTTTCTACTTTTATGTTGCGGGGGCGTTTCTTTAAGAACTCATCATTCTAACTCCTACAACAGTTGGGGTAGGTACTTTCTTAATATAAATAAAATATGTTTTAAAAAATTACTCTTTATACCTATCTGTTGGACGATTACAAAGTTATCAAACTTTCGTAGGTATATAGTTAGTTGTTAGTTTCAGAAGATAGAAACAAAAATGAGCTTTACTGTAGTGCATACAAAGCCGGCCAGAGATCTCAGAATTCCAAGAAATGGAAATGACTAATCGATGACTGCATTCTTAAAATACCTACCTATAGATTGTTAAATACCTAGCTAGATTGTTAAGTTAAGAATGATAAAGGTAGGTACATAGGTAGGTACCCTAGTTACGAAAATTATTTAAATACCATTTAGTTAACCAATAAACTAGGTAGGTAGGTAGTTTTTGTTCGTTACTCTTAAATTTTTGGTTTTGTTGGGGCTTACCTAATCGTAGTCTGATTTTAAAAGTAGGTTAAAGTAAAGTCTGATTTTAATACCTATGAGGGTATGAAGTTTTTAAAATTTTAAAGATTAAAGTTTAAGATTAAGCCTTGAGTGGATTTTGATTCAATGCTACAATGTTAAGGAATTACCCAGACAGGTTATACGCACAGGCATTACAGACTCGTTTAAAAAAACATAGGTAGGCGTATGGTGTAGGTCGGTACCTATATCTACAGTATCTACACATGATTCCTAAAATTTAGTCTTGTTTTCTTGCGTTTAAATTTTAACTGAGTTAAACTATATTAGTTGGCAACTTGAACAAAATAGGGCGATGTTAATAAATACCTATTTAAGTAAGTATAGGCAATTAAAATTTGTTTGATTTATGAACATATTGAATGACAAAAATTTGTACGTACCTACACAAATTTTTTATTTAGCTATACCTACTTAGGGGACTAATCACAAACAAAAATCTGGTCAACCAATGTCGTAGGCGCAGTCTAGTAGGTTACGTATTTTATTTAACTATTTGTCTCTTAACAGGTTATACCTAGTATCCATTAATTTTAGTATGTCTGTTGATATTTAACGTTGTTGTACAAAAGCGCAGTTTAATAAAACTAAATAGGTACCTATTTATATTTACCTAGGTAGAGGACCTCTACTAAAGCTAGAATAGAGTATAAAGATGGACATGATTGTAAACTTCATTAAAATATCATAGTTTGTAATTTAAATTAAAATAAATATTTACGATACTTACCGTTACAACAATATAAGTACTTAATCAAAATAAAATTAGATAGGTAAGTATGAAAATTATGGTTCGTGTCTTTCGCGAGTGCTCTACATATTTCTATAAGTATGAACGGACTCACATATTGTTTTTCTGGAATGTTCGAATAGTCCACACTAGACAGACCATTACGATCCCTTCCTTATAGGCTCCACCGCACAGTCTCCGTCGCTACTTGACGACCCACGGAAGCTCATGAATAAGGGCCTCGTAATTACGAGTCCGTTGGCTAAACTAATCGGGTCGTCTCGAAAAATTACACGTGAGTTGCACCGGCGTAAGACTACAATTTTGACGGGTTTCCCTCCTCCACACTACACAGCGCAGCTTGTATTAAAAAACCCGGCCGTCACGTTTAGACGACAAGTTTACATTTTGAAATGTACTGAACCAATTTTTATGAAACTTGCACTGACTCCTAAGATAAAGTTAATGTAAGCCACTAAAACAGAATGGTCATACGCCAGTAGTTTCGGAGATTCGAGTATGCGCGTACTAACATACACCTACGAAATTTTATTTGTTTGTCAGGCTTAAGTTACCTAAACCTTGGATGTAGGTAGCCCTTACGTACCACTGCTAGGCATACGCCTCTTCTGTTTGGCAATACCTGACAACTTCTGCTCATACTGCTTCAATGCGGCTTAAAACAAAGTAGGTATTTAGTTAAATAGATTTTTGTGCTACCTAGGTACTAAAAACTATTTAACAGTGGATAAACAAAGAAATCTATTATAATTTCCCCGTTGCGAGATAAAATCCGAGGCTGAATCATTGTTTGTGTCCCATTACCGCCTGTGTGGGCTTTAATAGCACCTCGAATGGGTCGAATGTAACTTGACTTGAGGTTTCTAAGAAATTTTGTATAGATGTTGCAACTGCACGCCGCGTGCAGTCTCTAGACATCTACTTATGAATTTAATGCAGTCTTGCAATGATTTTGTCGATTTGTAATTTTTATAAGACTTTTTTTAATAGCTTACAGTACGAGTAGGTACTTTTCACGTGTGTTCAGCTCGTTTCAGGCTAATGCTACACTACATACATAAAAATGTAACTAAATTATTTGACTTTCATTGAGTGAAAGTACCCATAATTATAATTAATATAATATATAATACCTTGCAAAACATACTATATTGGAATAAGAACGTATATGCACGTGTACATAGGTAGATATCTCTATTATTTGTTTGAATAATTAACAAGGTACACATAATTCATAAGAATTGTAATTACTATTATAAAACGTATAATTGGGTCTAAAAATAAATTGCAAGACAGTGAACTTAATTACGAGTTACATAATGATCCATCGATATTGTTTATAATTGTGTATATTTTGCATAAATTAAATTAGTATTCCTTTATCAAAGAACTTTTTATATTCATACCAAAAACAATATCGCTTCTTTAATTAAGTAACACATGAATAGAAAGAATTCTTGAATTCAATAGACTGCATAATTTTATAAATACCTAGTTTCCAAAGAAATGAACTGGTTTTGTATGAGATTTACATAAATTATATTCGATTTTAATTATTATTAGGTACAGTTTGATCACGGAAGAGAGAGATAACATGACAGGAAATGGTCTTATGCTCTTTGAGAACGGGAAAATACAATAAGTACTTGTCAATTTGACACGTATTGTACCTATGTAAATGACGCGACCGAATTCAACACTGAAAAACAATATCGTGTCAATATCAATTTAACTGTAATCTACTGAAAGAGCTAATAACTTTTTAAAAAGCTTTGATTTAATTGCCCTAAAAAGGAGAAAAAACTTTAAATAAAATTTAAGTAATTAATTTAGTACATGTTGTATTACACAATTTATTAAATAATATAGAAGCTGGTCGCGAGATTTACCAATGTACTAAATTTAACTTAACTTTTTCTTTCATACAGGCTATCTAATAATCAAATTGCATTTAATTCAAACTTATTTCTCCATCCAAAATTGATTCGGAGAAGATTCCTAGTGGTATGCCTCAATTATGGCCTCTATGCAATAGAAAGTTATAAAACTGTAGCTATAAGCTCGGTACTATTGTCCGGGCATTCCCTAACAGAAAATGCTGATGGCTTTTAAGTTTTTTATTCATCCTTGATCCCGACGAGTTTAAAACCACCTTTCACCAGATACCGACCGTGGTATAAAAAATAATTGTTCATAATTTAACTGTTTTATAAGACCGAATGTGTAATATATCTTCAGAATAACAATAGTTCTTTTTGTTTATCTTAGTAGGAGTAGGTACTTAGGTAGTATTAGGCAGTATTGATCAGTGCATCAAGTAAATACGAGTAAGTATGTTCTTAACAATAGTTAATTTGTGAAAGCAATAACTAGATTGTTAAAGTACAAAAACAGCTTAATTTTTAATTTTTACTAGATACAAATTTATTTATATAGTCATTCTAAATGTGATAAGAAGGGTTGGAAATAAAGTTTATGTAACTTGTGCCTGTAACGTTTTTTATCTTACAAACATTATGCTTGAATAACAAAGTTAATAATTACATGAAAATAACATGTCCGTTATTAGTTATAGCAATCTGCAATGAAAGTTGACTCACTCGGTTTTTAGTTAAAATAAATAGAACTTAACAGAAACCAGCAATGATCGAAATCCGTGGTATTTTGAATAAGACAATGATCTCACAAAAAAGATATTGCAAAATCCACGTACCTACCTAACTGTATTTGTTTCAAACCGTTCACGGCAATATAGGTTGAATTAGACACCTAGTATCTATTATTATTTCCTACAGACATTACAGAATTGTTAAATAAGTTCATCGTAAAAGACTTTTCGGCCTGACTAATTGCTTGTGGTTTTTATTAGGAAGAAGAAGCAAAAATACTAAGTTCCGTGACGAAGTACCGCACAACGGTTTGCATAGTTTTAAAGGAGAGAAACTTTAATTTGCCAAGCGAATTTAATTCGAAAAGAAAAATCCTGTTGCTTATAATTTAGGTATTCTTGTGCTCCAGGTACGCCAGTAAAGTAGATTGTCGCTCATTCCGTACTCCGTAGATAAAGATCTGTCGATAAACCCTTTATTCAATATACAAGTAACCACGAAGGTGGCAAATTTCATGCGCGCTTCCGTGTCATCATCGCGCGTCATCTATACATAACAGTCGTTAAACCTGGTCGGAGGCTCTTCGGGCGGTTTGACAAGATCCGGCACGGGTTGGCCACTAACCCGCATGTCCACCAATCCGCATTGGAGCACCGTAGTAGAATATGCTCCAGGCCTTGCCCAGTTATGGGGAGAGAACCGTGCCCAGCAGTGGGACATAAAAAAAGGGTTGAAGGCAGGTAAATCTCTAAGTCTCTAATTCTAAAACCATGTTAACGATAAGTAAAGCGGAAAAAAACCATTACTTTTAAGTTATCAAAGTCCAATACACGACCCCATTTGTCCTTTGACACAATACTCTCAAAGGAATTCATTCTGCACAAACTACACACGTACTCCATATTGATTTCGATTGTAAATGATTTATCGCTCAATCATCGACATACCCACTCATACAACGAGTGCTCGAGAGGTATTAAGAGGATTGCTCTGTCAGTGATGCTCTCCATTGCTTTGCAATAATATTCGTAATGTCAAGCGCATTTCATTACCTTCACTTCACATTTGTCATAAAGCCGATTAAATTCATTGTGGTATTCACAGTGAAACAGCCAATTTTCAGAATTGATCTCGTATAAGCGTCGAAAGCATTTTGGTATGCAAACGTTAAATAATAGAACGGGTGGATATTTTACCGTATAATACGGGTAACTTTCATGACGTAGGTAAATAAAGGTAATCTCATTAGGGAATTGGCGTATCAGTGTTTTTACGGATACGAAAACCCATATGTTCTTGACATTCATAAAACGCACAGCCTTTAATCGATATAATAAATATTAAATATTCATCATAATATTCTAAATACTCATACAGATTGGCCCTACTGTCATATTTTACTTGTCAGTAGCCACACTTGTCAGAGTACTTCTTATAAAAATTGGGCTGTAGATAAGCCGGTCGTGGCAATTTAGGATAAACTATCTCAATTCATTTAATCTCTACATACGGATCCTTTGGCAATAAATCTTCAGGCTTCTACTATTAGTAAAATGACTTTCATTTAACGGGCCATTGTCTGTGTGCAGAGAAATTGTAATATTTGCTTTTATTTCGCACATTGGGAATTCAAGCGGCCATAAATTTGAGCGGCTGTCCGCGCTATGATGGTGCTATTGGGGTGATATTAAAATGCTATGTGTATCGCTAGGAAATTTAAAAAAGTTACATTATTCATCTGCCACTGAGATTTTTACAGAAATACAGTTTTGACAAAACTATTAAGTGAATGTCCGAACCGAATTATGGCTATAATTTACGAGTACTTGCAAGAGTTTGGTTGCCGGTTGATATTTCTTCTTTTCAAAGAAAACAACCATAATTGTGTACTTACTTCAAATTGCAAAAGTTTAGCAGTAGGCATGCAATCAAATGGTTTTTCTTCTAGCGCTCATTATAATGTCTTACATTAATAAATCGTGCCGTGGCTCGTTAGTAAAAAATCACTGCGAATGCTGGGAATATAAAATTAGTTACGAACGAAATTAACTAATTTCTTCGTACAAAATACCTTCCTGGCTAGGAGTCCATCTTTCCGAAATTATTGTAATACTGATAAACCACTGAGCTGGGTGGGTCCATTCTTATTACTCCATCAATTAAAATCTGTAGGTAACAAATTATAAGAATAAGATTAAGAGCACCGGCACTTAAGGCGCAGTGTTTACTCAAAAAAATACTGTATTGAGCGATCGGTTTGCGTTCCTTAACATTAGCGCAAGCGCATAGTTATTTACAGATAAAATAACAACTAACCAGACTAAATATATATAAAACGAACAAGATACCTAAACTAATAATATGCAATATAAAAAAACCAAAACCACAGCCAAAACATACAGAAAAGTACATGCTTCGAATTTCGGTGCACACAGCACCGAGCCGCAGCGATCACTGTCTGTTCGGTAGAAGACAGGAGAGACGGAAGATTACACAGCAAACTGAAGCAAGTGCGTTTGGGCAAATTTACGAAATAAATTATTAAAAAATTAAGGATTATTTGCAGTATAAGCAGCTAAAGTCTTATAACAATTACATTTCGAATATCGGACAAATAACGATTTTAATTTATATTTTTAGACCTTAGTTTGCAATTTTTTTCTATAGAGAAAAATTTACTTAACTGTGGTTTGGAAATTACAACTTTTATAGAAATATGATGAAGTTTATTTGTTATTTTTTTCAACATCCCAAAATGTGTCTATTACCGTAAAGAGAACATGAAAGAACTAGATTTGACTACCGGTCGCCCCTTAATCTCTTCATTTTCCTGCGATCGTATCTAGGTTTCCAATTTTAATTAGAATGTCTTAATTTAGTTAAGGAAAATTTAGTTACAAATAATAAACCTACAAGTAATTCGTTAGAAATTCTGATGCCATTTACTTATATTGCGCTTCTATTTTTCTTCTCCTTTTAACGTGAATCTTGACGACCCGTATGTTGTAGTGGTCACCACACCAGTCCACCATTCGAAGGGTCACGGGTTCGATACCCGACGGGTCAGAAATTTAAATGATGAATTTAGATTTCTGTTCCCGGTCTGGGTGTTTGTGTATTTGTCTTTGTATGTGTCCATAGCACCCACGATACAGGGAATCCTAGTGTGGGGCTGTGAGTGTGAAGCGTTATTATTATTAATCTATCAATATAGAATGGGCACCATTATAACTACCCACTCAGTTCCTAATGTAAGAGGCTCGTAAGAGGTAGATTACATTATCATAATTATTAAACTCGCATCAACTTCATTCGTTTGTTTCAATGTGTTCCTAGCAAAATAAAACGTCAAAATGAGACACTTTAATATGATAATCATGTTAGCTCGTTTTACCAAATATAATTTCAAGATGTTACCATATATGAGGTCCCCAGAAGGCGACTCTATTTGCATATAAGTAGTACACAATTATTATCAAAGTATTTTGATTATGGCAGTAGCCTTTCTTTACGTCTTAGGTACTTCTAACAGTACCTTAAAAATATAGTTGCCACCTTCCCCAACCGACAACCAAGAAATTACAGGTTTTGCTTTATGGCGAGCAACGAGGGGGTGCCCCGGGCGAACTATACCAGTTCTAGTACTACGTTAAAATAAAAATAACATATTACGTGTTAAGACTATAATAATACTAGCGACCCGCCCCCGCTTCGCACGGGTGCAATGCTGATACTAAATACACTACAGAAAAACTGTGAACGTTTATAGATAAAACCCTTCCTCTTCAATCACTTTATCTATTAAAAAAACCGCATCAAAATTGCGGTAGTTTTAAAGATTTAAGCTTACATAGGGACAGAGAAAGCGACTTTGTTTTATATTATGTAGTGATTATTATTACAAGCGCGCATAGCCCCGCTGGTAGTGTGGATCG
>DWAV01001384.1:0-13763 GCA_018231305.1 Noctuana lactifera
TTTAAAGATTTAAGCATACATAGGGATATAGGGACAGAGAAAGCGACTTTGTTTTATACTATGTAGTGATAAGACAAGATAGGTACTTTCATCGTATTCATACGACAGTGTAAGGGAGTAGCCACACTATGCGCGATTTGCCAAATAGTGAGGGCAAAACATTAATCACAGTTACATTAGGGCTACTTGGACGATGCTGCAATTATTTTTATTGTTTTTTAAAAGTTTATAAAACATTTTTGTTTAATCCCTTAATGTTGTTCCCAGGGGCTTACCTGCGCCGAACGGCATCTCAAGATGCGGAGAAGCGTCGCTCTTCGCTCGGCAACATGCCAGCGGCTCGTCATCGGGCATCCGATGCCTTCTTGGACCCTCATCATGCCGCTATGCTCTTCCGGAATTCTCGAGGCGTGAGTTTCTTTACCATTTTCATAATATAGGCTAAAACACTACGGAACACCACGTAGTTTCCAGTAAATACATACATAGAAATATGTAAATCAGACGAGGCGTTAATTTTTACAAAAATAGCTCGAAGTAGAAAAGTAACCTAATCTCACGTAGCCTATTCTGATGAGGCTTAGTTAAGTTAGGGTTAGATAAGTTAGTTCCTGAAAAATTATGTGTGAGTTTAAATGGTTTTGAGTTTTTTTTGTCAATATATAAGCCGGTGAGAATTATGTGATCGTTCAGTTGGTCACGTTTCAAACCAGACCTTTTTACGATCCGAACGATGAAAGTGCTATAAATAAAATAAACTCTTTACCAGATGGCCGCATCTGTTTGTCGTTAATTTGATCGATTGATTGTATCAAAGTTCCATTTACTTCCATAAATAGATGTCAGGATCGGACGAAGTGGCGCCAACTAGACGAAGCCTTTGTTCAGCTATTGTGGACGTCAAAAGGCTTAATGGATGGATGAATGGAAATTGATATGGCCCGTATTTATGGAGCTATATTACCTTTTCCATTATCAAAGAAAGATAATACAAAGATTCTGCTTTCCAACAATACACTGTTGATATTGCTGTCATGGTTGATACTCGTGTTTTCGTGTGTTGGTGGTACACTGTACAATTCACCGAAACTTTATTCTCTTTTAATTGTGCAAAGAAATGTGTGTTACAGTCTTAATTTAAAGAGTCGATTTAATAAGGCCACGAGCTTGCACACCTTCAATATTTCCGTAAATGACTAAGCGTAAAAACAAGGCTTCATAAAGTTATAATTCGTAACTGTGCAATAGTTGTTGCTTGATTTCTATTTCTTGGGAAATAGATATATTATGGTGCGAATTTATATTCATTATACTCGTATTCTAACAGCTTTTTACTCGCACGACATATTGTCAAGAGCATCTATTCTCTTTGAAAATAAAAATATATTTTTTGACCTCTATTTTATATAAACTTGTATTGTAAAGTTATAAACAATTTTTCAAAATCTGTCATGCCTGTTATTAGACCTGTATTCTTCCTATCGAAAACGTTAGGCAGTGTCGGAAATCATTTTTGGTTTCTTTTTTTCCCCCACTTTTTCAAATATACCTGTATTATTTCTGCCGTAGCTAATTGCGCCCGCTTTTGTTTCAGTTGCCAGTTGCGGATCCGTTCTTGGAAAAAGTCAGCCTCACCGATTTAGGTAAGTACTTTTTAAAAGCAATTCTTCTTAAGTCTGAATAAAACACTAGTTTTTCTTTATTTTATGTCGTTTCTAGCTGGATTTCTATAATATAATAACGGAAAAGGTAAGGTCTGTGTAACTTCTTTCACTTTAATTTAATACTTAGTATTTGTGAATAGACACTGTTTTGTCAAGGTCTTCGATCACAAAAAACAAGCGGAGGACGCTTATTTTTAGACTATAAATAAATTATGCATTTACAGTAGGTACCTACAGAGATATTGTGACTGCGGTTATATAATGTTGGTGCTTCTGCGTTCCTCGTTAACTTATCGACGTGTTTACCGCATTTGACTTGACTGCGTCAATAAAGTTTAAAGTATTATGTGTCTTATAAGGGAATACACCACTATATTAGAAAAAAAAACTGATAAATATTTTCATTAATAACTCTCTAAATTACATTTACAATAAACAAAAGGTTAGAATCGGTAGGTTAGAAAAGGTTAGAATAGATTTTTAGTAAAAAAAATGTATCTACCTATTCTATTTAATTCTATTTATTTATTTATCAATCAATACACATATCTATTGACTTAATAGTTGTTTTGGTTCGGCAGTACGAAGTAGTTGAAGCATCTTCATCAGAATTTCACTTCGCTCCTGTGTCTATGCGCATACACTATGCGAGCGTTCTTTGCTCTGAGCGTCTCAAGGTTTTCCTATCATTACTCGCTGTAAGGTTGGAATTGTATGTCACAGCCGTCAGTTCCGACTTCCTAGGCATGGGACGGTCGTCTCTGTTCGGTATGGTTTGACAAAACGAAGAATGCACAATTGTACCTTTATGTTGCTGTGTTCCTAAATTTCGATATCGAATGTCTAGTGTAGTATCACGTCACTAGTAGTACGCCATATAGACCTATCGCGGACTATACAATAAATGTCACGCAGTATAAGTAAGGCACTGTGAGCTTAACCGATATTCGATATTGCTCATTTTGAGAAACATTCTGAATAAAGAACATGTAGTCGCTCCCAGAATGTCTTTATTGCATCCTTGATAGCAGAATCACAAAGGGTGTCACAGGTGGTTGTCATTTTAATATAGGCTCGTGCAACGGTTGCGCAGGTTGCGCTGTTATTAAATTTTTGAATTAACTTCGTGTTGAAACTATAGTGACGTGTTTCATGGATATAGATTTATTTACGTATTTTTTTATGAGTAGCAAACGAGCATGCAGGCCATCTGATGTTAAGTGGTCACTGCAATCCATGGACATCTACGTCCAACATCAAATAAATGCAAGAAGAACTAGATTGAAGCCTACTCGTGGCACAACATTTACCAATAATGCATGCTATCAACTTGTCATTTTCAGTAGTTAAGTTTTATCTTTAGATTAATATACAGTAATTAATAAATAAGTATAACATTTTGCTGTATGTATGTGGCTTGAATATAGTTATTGCATTTATCGTAAATACGGCAGACCTTGCTACTCATGTGGACTATGATGGTTGTCGCCTCACATCCGAATTGAAGCTACATATACCATTACCTGATAGATAGATATTATTATACACTACGCTTTTTTATAGTAGTTTTGGCGTTTGACCTGATACAATGGTTTTTGTTTTTAAGGTTGTTGCCAGGTCATCATCAATACTTGTTTAAAGTATTTAACCTAAAACCTTTGCTTAACGTTTTATTCGTTATCAAATACTATGAATGCTTGACCCAGATAAGCATTTATCAAGTACATTATAAAATTGTCAATTCTGCTCGTAAGTTTTTACGATTGTAGCCGATACTGATAATTTTTCTTTATCACTGTATTTGCTGTTAGCCTTTATTGAGAAATGTTTGCTTTAATCAAATTTAAATCGATATGAGTCTGGTTAAATACAAATTTAAAAAAAAAGAGTTAAAAGGTGTGAAAGCTTTTCTAAAGTGATTTAAGTTTTCCTTTATTATTTTACCATTTAAAAAGTGCATATTATAGCCTCATCCTGTACCTACTTTGTGTTGGTTTATTTTCACGTGATATCTTGAGATTTACTTTTGTTTGCATACTTTTTATAGGATATGTTACGTCTGGTAAAATGTATTCTCGAATCATAAAAATATTTTTTAGTTATACCCTTAAAGTTTAATAGTATATCACTCCTATTTTTATATTTTTAAATTATGTTATTTACATCGCTCCCACTTTCACGAGTAATGGATGACTTGTAGTTAATTCGACAACTTCTGGTAGGTATTCCACCAGTTTTTAAATAAAAACCTTATGGTTGTGTAATAATAATATGCTATTTACATACCATTAAATGAAATTTAGTTATTAAAGTAAAATTTTAAAAACGATTCGATATATTAAAAATGTTTAGTTCATGCTGTTCATTCGATAAATTCATTAGCTTTATTCCATTTTATTGCTACCGGATGCTCTGATTCAGTAGATGATTGGCAATTGAGCAATTATCATTGAATCTGGCATCAGATCGTTCATTTTCGTACACTGACGATGTTATTACGACTCATAATGTCTCAGTAATATGATTTAAATACATATCGCATTTGTAAAACTGTTCAATATTAGCATTTTTATGCTCACCGCCGTCTTATTATTTATCGAGTAACTTTTTTTACCGAGATGCTCTACTCATAGTTGCATCTACATACATATCTACTCGTATATTATCAGTGGATGTTGCATTGACCGACAAAGCATTCCTAACACGATAATATTAACGTGAATTAATTGTATTATGTTTTTGGTTGTTTGCCGTTTGTTGTTTTCTAACGAATTTTCGTGTCAGGTCAGGCTTTATTCAGTGCTTTTATGCGACGACTAAGTATTAAAACCTCTACACACAGGTGAGTATCACAATCTCGTTCTAATGATAAAAACGAACGAACGCAGCGTCTTCTGTTATGTTGTTTATAGGTAGTTTTTTCTTTTACTGTTCCACGTTCGTAAGTGTCTTGCTGTAGTAAATTCTTTTTTTCCGACTGTACAGTATAACAGACGTAGCAAATAAATTATACGAATCACTGCAGGTTTACTACTCAATGATGATCCAGTTCATAGAGCGATTTGCAGTTTATAGGTCACCGTGGTCGAAGAGTGTCCGATGATGTTTAAATTTTAAAGAGTGTACACTGTACAGTTTATATATGCGGTAAATTTAGATCAGGTACAGATTATATTTAGTGTGGACGTGAATCATATAATGAAGTGGTGGTCGGTGTATCGGGCGGCTTCGGCGTCGGGTGCGATGTAGTCGCGACTCCCTGGTACGTCGGGGTGGGCGTGGGATGCGCCGGGGCACAGCGCCAAGTCGTAGAGCGGTGCGCGCCGAGCTCTGAGCTCTGAGCTCCGAGCGGAGCAGCGAGAGGCGGCAGCAAGTGCTCAGGAGTGCGGGAGTGCGGGAGTGCTGTGCGGTGTCAAGTTCGTCGCGCGACCCCGGCGGCGCGGCCGCGGGTATAATTAGCAGTGAGCCGTGGGAGGCGCGGCGGGCCGCTCCGAGTGGCGGCGGGCGATGCGCCGCGCGGGCCCCGCGCATGCTGCGCTTACACTATTTCTCGGACAACCCCGCTCTCGTCGTCGCCGACGAAGACGAGTCCGTGTACTCGATTGAGCTCATCAAGGAGTTCGAGGCGGTCGGCCGGGCGTGGAAAGCGTTCCTTGCCGACTGGCTGCTGCAAGGTGCCGGCGTGTTTATGTCACCCACGCTGTGTGCGCGCAGCTTGCATGATGCCGCATGTTTTCGTTTCTTTGTTGTGAACGACTAGCATTAACATAAACACACTAACTGAACTCTTTGAATTGATTGATCGTTCCTACCGCGACTTTTAATGAATGCCACAATTTTTTATTAACGAAGGTTGGCTTTATATTCCGTAATGCCTTTATTTTATGGAACCGCTAACTCTCACCGCACGACTCACAGCATTGTTATTTATGTAGCTATTTATTTACCTATTCTAAAACATCCGGCACGCATTGGGTATACCAATTCTTATACAAATTTCAAAACAGCAGGTTATTATGGTGGTTAGTATCAGGCAGGCGCAAGAGTCGTTCTGTTCTGTTCAATATGTGTATCACCTAGATTCGATCTCACGTCATACGAGGTTCGTCGTGACGTCAGATAATGGCCTTAGCATCGTTTGCATAACGAGCCGGTAGGCAGGCACTGAACGCAAATAAACAAAATCAAATACAAACAGAAAACGTGTGCGCTAATGTAAAACTAGTTCATTTATTCAAACGCGATACTCGGTCTTATGGTATTGAGCTTCAAAAGTATAACTTCCAAGCAAATTGTACTGAAAAAATGTATGCTTATTTCAGTGTTCTGTGAAAGTAATCTAAGATCCGGTTTTTATAAGAAGTTCTTTGACAAGACTGGCAAAAAATAATCAAATGACATAATATGTATAAGAACCACGTTATCGATTTCAAGTTTAGTTGATTTTGTTATGAATTAATCACTGTTTACGGTTTTATATTGTTATTAAAGAAGTAGGTGAGCCCACGATGGTAAATTTTGATTGAATCGAGCGTCGTGGGAGCCTATTAGGTACATTTTAAAGACGGATAGAAAGAAAAAAGGTACTTATATTACGTACGTATACTTATATTATACATAAAACAGATAACAATATTAAATATACATTAATACATGAGATTAATTTTTTGAGAAAGTAATTAGAGTAAGATTTGGATATATAACCTTTTTCCGGGGGAAACATTTCTGATAGGTTACGAAATTTCAAATTAATGACGTGCGTGACTTTAAGCTGGCTAAATATCGACGATAAAAATAAAACTATCTTTTATTTCCGTACATATGTATAAAAATATAAACTTTATACATACTATGTCAAAATTCAATTACAAGATTATGTCAACTGCTTGTTTTTGGGGAGATATGCCAAACATAGATTTAAATCAAATCTATGCCTACAAAGTTATTGTAACGTTATCGGTCATTATACCCACTACAAGTACCTACTACATATTATGTTATTATAATAATAGGTAATAACTTTTTTCTTTGTTGTAATTTGAATCGATTTGAGCTTCTACTGAAGATTAAATAAAAAATGCCAGAAGTACGGAAGTCGGTTAATAAAAGCGTAAATTAAATTGCTGACAGTACCTATAAAAAAAATGAATTCTAATACGAGTCATCGCACAGTTTTAATATTATAATTATAACAATTTAAACATCAACCTTAAAAAGTTTTATAATTTCCGTAAAAAACACATAGCAACATGTTCAAATATAATCCAGTTGAGTAACCAAAATTTATGCTATATCATTGAGCGGCGAATGACATGTGTTGATGTGTTCGCGGGCCAAATTCTGTCGCGCCGTGACGTCCACCGTAAACAAGAAGTTCGCTTACCTGCGTCACGTGGCTAGTCTTGTGTTTTTCCTACATTACTCAAATTAATAGTATTATGTAGGCATAATACTATCAGTGAATGAAGTCTTATGTTTCGTTTGAATAGATGTATATTGCGTCATAGTATCTTTGTAATAAGATCTTAAATATTCTTTAAGTCTATAAAAAGTTAAAAACATTATTAAAAATACGTACTTGAAATGAAAGATTGGATTAGATTATTGTGCCAAGTCAATAAAGGTTATTGGGAGACGTCTATCTGCCAGAAAACACGGTTTTGACAAGGTTTCTTTTATCCGATCAATCATTATCTCTTGGGATTTAAACATTGCCTAACACACGTGACAGAATGGTCGCGCACACATGATCATGTTATAGGTATTACGCATTTTCCAAAGTTGTTTTTCTATTTCCCTTCGGTTTATTTGAATCGTATTATATTGTACTAAATATGAAGAATGATTTTTTAATAGCTTTTACACAAACATTCATCTACCCTGAGCGTAATATACGAAATAGGTACGTTTCGGGACGTAATATAGTATCTATTGGTGTTAAAAACAAAAATGTTTCTGTAATTGTAAATGTTTCTCTATTACAGTGCACTAGTTATATATTTAAATATCCACGATATTACTAATAGCAGTGTTGCCTTCAACAATTTTTATGTCCCACTTCTGGGCACGGGTCTCTCCCAATAACCGGGGAAGGCACGAAACTTACCATTACGGTGCTCCATCGCGAATTGGTGCAGATACGGGTTAGTGGCCAAACCGTGTCAGATGTTGTCAAACCGGCCAAAAGGCCTCCGACCAGGTTTAACGACTGTTATCTATCGATAACAATAAACCGGACCGACGGCTTAACGTGCCCTCCGAAGCACTAATGACGTTACTCTTGTGTTGCCTAATAAAAAATTAATAAAACAATATTAACAATAAATTAATTTAATTTAGTTCATTTCATTTTTATGCATAAATATTTTTTGTCAACAGAGGAAGATGAGTCGCAAATATTCGTGAAGTTCTTCAAGTTCCACAAATGCTACGATCTGATCCCGACATCTGCCAAGTTGGTGGTGTTCGACACGCAACTACTAGTCAAGAAAGCGTTCTTCGCGCTCGTCTACAACGGTCAGTGATTAGTAATACCATAAACCAATGGCTAGTTGGTCCACGAGTAATACCATGCACCTGTTCAAATCGTACAACTATGCATTGTTTGTTGTTTGGCATAGATGCAAAGATCGCCGAGAAAACTGGCCTCGTACCTTCATATTAAAGTGCTGCATGTATTTTCTAGTAAAGGATACCTTTGCAACTTTTATTTGAAACAAAAGCTGATACGGGTGTGTTTCGTTAATTTTTGTTAGTAGTTGCATGCAAGTATTATTATTGTAGTATTCTCAATTAACATAATGCATAGTTTTGTTGCCACCAATATCTACCCGGTGTATTAGATGTAACTTCTATTAAAGAAAATGCTCAACAATAATGTTTCAGCAAATATGAGTGTTTTAAGTTACTTCCTATTATTTTCTTATTATTCGAATCCTAATTTTGAAACACCTATTTCACATGTAGGTATATCTCATTACAGCTCATTTAGTACAATACTCGTATGTATATTCGATACGTAAGATGAAATCATATAGAAAGTGGATGCCTTTGTTCCATATTTTCAATTTTATACAACACGTTAAATAAATACCATAGATAACCGTAGTATGGTTCTATTAATAAAAATATGCCACGAAGTTGTTGATCCACTTATCTATAATAATCTCATCTTACTTCTTACGTAGATTGGATGTATTTAGTTCTTGCATAAATTATATTTCTCTTTTTTTTTGCATGCGTTTGCTGCTCGCACCTAGCGATTTTTCTACCTTTTAGTTATTAGCTGTGCTCACTTTACACAAAATAACATTGTCACTTTAGCTCAAAAATATGTCATGAAATAATTCTTATTAACTATTTATTTTGTAAGCAATTTTTTGTTACATAATGGAACATCTTAGAAGGCCCTGTCATACTTTTCAAGCTGTTTAAATACTATACTGAAAAGCGCCGCGGTTAAAAGTAAATAAATGTTTTTAATCTCGATTGTATTAAAGCAAACTTTGCAAATATGACGCATAGCGAAAATCTTCGCGGATATCAAGTTGTTTGAACAGCTGGAGTTTTTCATTAACGTTCAGGAAATGTTCTAAAAGATCAATGCGGTTTTGTTGAATTATTGCGTTTGCGAGTAACCGAACTTTGATCCGCCGTATATAAAGTATTCATGCGCACACTGTGCGCGTTGCGAAGTGTTAAACACTCTCACATACCTACCTAACGTAACATTCACTTTGATTTATGTTACCACAGCTGTAGCTTGACCTGTTGACTTGAAGGCCGCCACCTCCGTCAGAAACAATACGCCTGTAGCCCTGGGACCTAAGGTGTATATCGTTCCATGTTATCAGTGGCTTTGAGTATTCAATATAAAAAAATATGGCCCAGAGTCTATTTCGCTAAACTTCGGGCACTGCCTTATAAAGTCCAAAATTGACCTGAAATTATTCTTAGAACGTTATTGCTCGAGACGACTACACATATTTGACATACACAGCTTCTATTTATTCCTCTTTACATTTGTTACCACGTTTATAACAATGCTTTGTACAAATACATAATGTTAGCTTAGGTAATTGCATGATTTGTGCCACCTCTGTATATTTTATTTGCGCTGTAGGTATAACAAATGATTGTTAATTGTTATACGTATAAATTTAACTTATTTTTCGCTTGTAATTCCGTTTTTAGATAGACTTGAACAGTATAGGCTGGGTCAGTTGTACCTACATATTGTATTGTCAGGATACATAATACTATTAGAAAGGGACCATCTCCATTGAGTGCTTCTTCATTGAACGGCGCGACAATGACAACGACATCATATTATAAAAATAGGTATTCAACGACACGTCGATGTCGGGCTGTATTAGTGTGATACAGCGTCCAGTACAATTTTATGGAATTATGCGCTCACGAGATATCGTCGCCGGTGTCTGATCGGGGCCATTGTCGTTCAGTGAAGGAGTCCCCATTGCCGTGGCTTGGATTGTATTGTTTCTGTCGGAGGACGAAAGTGTTCGGATAAAATGACAAATATAGATTCGAATATCAATCGGGCACTGTGAGATAATAAACGAACTTTACATTTTATTGTTCATACGAGTACAAACAAGGAGCATATCTTTGCATTTGATGTAAATAATATGTTAAAGCAATTCACGGTCTTTTTAAGCCGTGTCATTTAAGATAGGTACATAAATGCCCCTCTTGGAAACTAATTTAGGTCGCAACTATTAAATATTGCAGTGTCATGATGAATGGGCAACTTTAATACATATACCTGTTCTTTACTGGACAAACACATAGAAAATACATAAAAAGTATTAAAAACCAAAGATATTAGGTATCGTGCTTAAGACGGCGAGTTACACTTATATAGACGGAAAAAGAAATTCAATTAATTTATAAATTTTCAATTTTACGATAAGTAAAAATTGCATTCCAACGCTAATAGTGCTGACACTTTGAGGTGTTTTATAGCAGCCATTATTCCTCGTTTTTCAGAAGAGAACGTACCTATTAGGAAATAGAGCGATGAAATGGAATCTGATACCCTATACAGCAGGTGCACCTTTACTGTAGGTACATGTGGTCATTAGTTTGAGCGAATTTGATACCTCTACTCTACCGGGTTTAATACCTTTTGGGTTCAATGAGGTCGTCGCTTAGTACGGTTTTAAAATGTAAATTTTGCAGAAAATAAAATAAAAAATAAGAATAAAAATTAGTCTCCGAAATTTGAGTTGTAAATGTAAATTTAAAAAGTAGGTATGCCATTGTATGCAAAGATAGTATTGGTAGTATCAGTACCTTTTTTTGAACATAGCGTGCACGGACGTGTTTGAAATAAAATAAAACTTATGTTTTTAATGTGGAACATTAAAACAATGAAATACCATCCTATTAAAGAAATCAAATACTTGTGAATTCCTATTTCTAATCAATTATTCCTTGTCGCGCTTTGTGCAACAAAAACGTGGAATATAAACCACGATCTTTTGTGTCTATTAAAACTTTATACAATACAATGCGCAAGAATAGCGCCACCGTAAAAAAATGTTCGCTGAGAAAGTATAAAATACGAGTAAAACTATGCAAGCCAGCTTATTACTTTGGAACTTATTTCATATAAGAAATTGCTCGTAACTTTACAATTAGTTTGAAGCTACTCGGGACGTTTCTTTGGCTTCTTCTGCGAACTTTAATACCGAAGTAAAGCAAAGTTAATTTAATTATAACAATAATTGTCTTTCATGTAAGTATCTGTTATGAAGTGAAGAAACAAACTTCCTATTGAAGGCAGTAAAGTACTAAATTAAAATATGTTTCGATGACACAAATGCTCTATTTATTGTACCTAAAAACACCACCTCTAATAATAAACGAGATTAAACATATTAAATAAAACAAAACACAAAACATATGGTTTTAAAACAACGAAAAACATTATAACAAAACTGATATTTTTAAACGAATAACTTTTCTATATACTTATGTAACACTTGTATTAATTTTAATGTAAAATTGTGAATGAATAAACGTGGGACTTTAGCTTGCTTCTCAAATGAAAGCACAAGTTATTTTTTTCAACACACATGGCAGAAAGCCAATCAAATGTTAATTAGAAGGCATTTCGTTGGCACATTAACCTGTTGAGTTCTGAAGTAGACTTGTGTCTTTTCCCATATCTAAGGGCGCTTTCAGTTTAGACGATTTATGTTGGACTGCTGCAGGCCTGTCTAATTTGGTGGCCTATATTTCTCGTTTTCGACTGTATTTTAGAGATTGTTACCAATACTTTAAATATATTTTGTCTGGTTTGTTGAGTAGTATTGGATTCAGACGAGGACAAGTTAAAGTTGGTACTCGTAGCATTCTTATCAAAGAAATGGCGTCGTCCTCAAGTCCCAACGTTTTCTACTACGAGTATGTTACTATCAAGCTGGCGATTTTCATAAACTTTATCTTTTAACAGAAAGTTCTGCCAATTTTTCAACTATTTTAGAATGAAAAATGTAAATAATAAATATAAAAACGTAAGAAGGTGAACAGAAAATATTTATTTATCAAAATAAAGACACGATGCACACTTCTCGAACTAATAGTAAGCAACGATCGAGGGACGTTGTCGTGACATTTGAGACGTCCTATCAACGGAAGTGCGAGAGACTGCCCTCACATGTTCTTGTATCGAATCATTTTATATGAAAGACATCCGCCCGTATGGCAGTATGATAGCTGCCCTGCCCTTGTGTGGTAGCATTCCGCAACTGAGCGTCTACACTGAAAGCGCCCTAAGTATTCAATTAATTTCTGACATGTTATGTGTGTAAAGAAACAGCTAATTAGTTTATATTAACTGAACAAATTAATTTATGAATGTTATGGCCAGACACTAAGGTACAATATATATAACATATGGAATTTGAATGTAATGTTTAAAATGTACTTGTATAATTATACCACACTATTATATGTTACTAAATAACATTGAAAGCTTCCAAATATTATTGGAAATTGTACGTTTTATTACAAATAGGTAAAATTTACTGAGTTATAATTTAACTTTAAAATTGTCCTTGCATGGGAGTAACCAGAAAATGGTTAATGTCACGATTAGAGTAAGCTCATAAGTTAAACAAGAAACGAAAATACTGTTAGAAATAATGACGTAAGCATAATAATATAAATTTCCCCATTTCTACTTGCATCTAAAATTTCTACTTGCATCATCTATTGTAGATATCTTCTACCTTTAATTTTTCGGACTTTTAATAGCTAAAAGCCTTTACAATCTTACTATAATGTACGAATATAAACGATAAAAATTACTTTGTAACAGGGGTCCGCGCGGCGCCGCTGTGGGACTCCCAGCGGCAGAGGTTCGTGGGCATGCTGACCATCACCGACTTCATCAAGATCCTACAGATGTACTACACCAGCCCCAACGTCACCATGGAGGAACTGGAGGAACACCGCCTCGAGACTTGGCGACGTGAGTATACAACCCCAACCCCACACGATCTCGTCGTTTTAAGCCAAATTGGTTTTAAATTTTGACGTAAAATCATCTATCTTCATTTGCACATTATTTTGATTATTTTCTTTCCAAGAAGTAGGTAAAATAAAATAAAATAACAATGCAGATTTATTGAAGCTAGTAGTAATATGGTACGACGGTGGAGCGACAATGCATTTCTAGAACAAAAACGAACCATTTCAATAGTGTCGGTATGATTGTGCCTTGAACAATAGAAACCTTTCTGTTCGACATCAATACTTATTATATATACAGCTTTCTTATACTAGTAAATAAATCATGACCTATTTAAAACTATATAAGTAGAGATGCAGCGAGCTGAATATTTGGTTTTTATGAATAGTTCAGTATTCATTGAACTCGTTTGTATTACAACTATTCGTGTAGATAAAGTATTGATATTGGTAATTTTATTTTCGTTATATAATAATAATAATGAATAACGCTTCACACTCACAGCCCCGCATTAGGATTCCATGTGTCGTGGGTGTCATGGACACATACAAAGACAAATACACAAACACCCAGACCGAGAACAGAAATCTAAATTCATC
>DWAV01001385.1:0-13758 GCA_018231305.1 Noctuana lactifera
TGTTATAGCACGATCGTGTAAGTATTGATTAAGTCAAAGTAAAATAGGTACTGCTTGTTTTCTGCCCTTGTGTAATCGCACCCAAGATTAAGAATACGTCCACTGCTCCGACATTCTCCAACGCTCATTTCAGACAGGTGCCAACCGTCATATTGTTTCAAACATATTGCTGACATAGCAGTCCAGTAACTTTGCGAAACTTATTCCTACATTTTAGGACGTTATTAATAACATTCATCGGTTTTATATAAGTATTAAGAAAGATTTTGATAACCATTTTTGAAACCGCAAAAGTAAAATGTAGAATCGCTGTAATGAGGAATAAAATACGCTTTATAATAAAGTAATGTCGATTAAGGAAGCTAACTTGCAGGATTAGAAAAAACTTCGAGTCCGTAACAGAAGAGTAGAGTACCACAGAAGTCCTCTGCTGAACTCCATAAGCAAAATCAGTCGGCAAAGATGGAATTGGCTTCCGTTTTACATACAGGTGTTGGGTACAGAAACTGCTGCTCCAAATATCTAAAAAAGACTGATTTTTAAAGGCCCAAGCTTTTGGCACTGCAGAAGAATGATACATTTCAATCAGGTCTAAACTAGGATCCGATCAAATCTAACCTGGGTTTAATGAAGAAAGATAAGAAACACAAAATAATTCTAAACTGATCTCAAAAGAACTATAAACTTTAATTACATCATAAATGAAATATGTTTGTTGTAGATATGAGAAACAGTTCAGGGTATCAGTGCATGGTCAGGTGCAGTAATTAGTTTTAAAAATACCTAATATTTGCGTCACAAACGAAAAATATACGAGTACTATAACACAAATGAGACAGAACAGAATTGAGTTCTATCAGTTGAACCTTTGCAATAAAAGAGCGGATTATGATAGTTGGCCGTTAAAAATAATGCTGCAAGAAATGTGCTTGGACATCGTACAATTGTGTCCAGGTAGCTCCATTACTGCGTCCACGTTATTTTCAGTGCAACGGCCGCGGCGAGAAATAAAGGAGTTCGCACAAAAACGACACTCTCTCAAAGTTCTTTATTTCAAGGGATTGTACCAGCAAAGTGCGGTTTAATTGCATGGTAGAACTTTCACAGTTGCACACTTTTATTTGTGTTCGATGAATTTAGATTCGATTCCTTTAGAACGGCGCGCCGCTCCGAGCCCGCTCGAGAAATAATATAGAAATCGATGCAATTTCCTCTGCGTCGCAACTACTTTTTATAGTAACAATTTTAAACTGAGATACTTAATTTGAAGTTGCTTATGTACCGTAGCGTGTTTTTAAATGAATCCAATGTACGCTCTGGAACATTGTTAGCGAGTTTGAGCTGGAAGTTGTCTAAAGCGGCAATTGTTATTGGTTTAACGGTTTCAGTTCCGTTTCAAAGTGAAGAAAGAAGGCGGGTAGCTGGGCGAATCGCTTCCGCTGTCGCTTCCGCCCGGCCGGCGCACGCCCGTCCTGCTCACCTATGCCCACCCTAGAGACAATAGCGAGCCAATAAAACTTTTATCACCCGCTATGATTTTGGAAACATTTTGTGAGATGACTTCTATAAAAATCGTATTTTATTTACACAGTTTTGACGAATTCTTGCACTTTATTGACGTCCAAAGGCTAAGCTTTACTACTTTGGCGTAAAGGAATTTTTCTTTATCCCTCTCCATTCTCTCCCTCTCTTTGACGATTATTCGAAACACTTTTTGCTTCGAAGACAAAGGAATTGAACAGTAAATATTACACTCGGAACATAATTTATTCTGTAGCTTTATAGATGTTGAAATTCAATCTTTTACAAGTGTTTGTTTCGTTTTGTTAATGCTAATCGCGTACAGTTTATTTAACTAACTTAAATAATAAGTAAATAAATAAGGCCAACTTACCTACACAATGTATGAGCTTCATGATTAAAATTATATAGGCATAAACAAATTAAATACGATATGTGGAAAGGCGCCTTTAAATGTATTATTCTACGAGTATATTTGAAAATACATACGAGTATATACATAGACCTTGGCTACGGAATGAACTGTTTCTTGAAAAAGAATATGTTTTACCTGTTTATGTTTTGTCCGATTCTAGGGGAGGGACAGAAGTGGTGAGGGGGTGGTAGGGGGTTGAGATAAGAATCAGATAGATGTTGTTTCGCTGCATGAAGCTCTGTCGGGAGAGCATATGCACGTGACGACAAATGTTGTCAACATCTTGACACTTGGCGCTGAGAAATTGTGATTCGAGTGTAGATTACAGAGTGTTTTAATGTACCTTTACCTACCATTACAATAACAATGGACCGTGATTTATTTACTACCGATAACGCTTCATTGCAGTACTATTGTTACCTAATTAACTGCAACGTTCAATTTTATTTTAATCCGATACAGAATATATTTTAATATGTATGGCCTCCGCAAACAGCGCTCGTGGTATTTTATCGAGGCAACACATTTCTACCATGAATCTGAGCAAAATATTTTAATGGCCTTAATTCGTGTGGACGCGTTGCAATAAAAACATGTAACAGAATTTATTTAATTTAAGGTCAAAATACATTTTAAACCTTTGTAAAATGCGCGACAAAGTACTCGTAACAACATAAAATATTTCTGGTAACATTGCGGTTACCTGCGACAAGCAGTTGTGCGGTATTTCCAAAGAGATTTTTGTAAATAATTGCTTTTGTATTGTAGTCCTGCTGCCGCTGTGTGCGTGAGCCAGCATCGAGTGAGCCGTGACGTAGTTTTGTTTTAAAAAATTGTAATGGAGTCGACAGTGTCGTTTCGTTTTTAACGAACTATTGTACGTTGTTTGGGTGTATTTTGCGAAACTATTTAAAGATTCAGGACTATCAGGCTGTGGCACATGTTTTACCTGAAATACGTTTCGGGTAAGTAACAGTCATGAAACGTATTTTGCCAGAGCGATAAGGAAATGGCACAAAGAAAACAAACAGGTAGAGTCCACATCGGCCGAAAATTTGTGAGGCGGTGAGAGGAAGCAGGGCAGGACGCGAGGAAGATAGCGGATGTCAAAGTTATTGGAATGATGTCAGAGATCGCTCGCAACGGATATCTATCTACCTTTGCCCTGTTTCCTTACTCTTAGGTATCGCTGCCAGTAAAATTGTTGTTACGGCGCTCGCGACACTTGCCAAGGTTGTTTCGTTGTGTAATTATATTTGGTATATTTCAATTTATATTCCTATATTCTTTTGTTCATTCCATGTTAGATCTAAAATATGTCATTATGTTATTATATATTAAAGATTTGTAAAATTATATTTGTGAAAAAATCGTTATAAAGTACCAAAGGACTCAAAAGCTAAGCTAAATGTAATATTCAAAATTAATCTAACAACACAACAAAAAGTAACTGCCGCACTACGCGTCCCATATTCCGTTACTTACCTTCACAGCCTACATAGTAAACCCATGTTATTGCCGAGATGAAAAAGATTCTTTAGTAAGTATTTATAATAACTTAAAACTGTCTCATTTACAAGGTGGAATAAATATAATACATGTTGTTCTAGGTTAGTGAGGTAAATATATGTAGTTGTGAAATTTCAATAAATCCGATCTAATTCGCGTTGTCTACAGGTCGGACAGGCCACGCGACACGATTGACGCATTATGGTATTGTCTTCGCGTAGCCTTCCAACGATTTCTATGGGCGACCCATTTAATTTAACGGACAATGTACAGTGCAGAGGAGCGATTTGTCAAGGGAATGAATTTCAACAAAGGGCTTATTCATTTGAATGGCAACTTGTTGTACGCGGCCGTTTTAATTTCATAAGTCGTTTATCATAATCAAGGGTGGGTGGGGTGTCCACAACCCGTGTCACTGTCTACGCGATTGCGATGAAGGAGACGTTACATACCCTCGGACAATGCGGATATTTCGAACGCGGTCTGTTTAATGCGTTGGTGATGTATGCCCACTTTATGTCAAGGAACCCTTCTGTTAATACTATGGACTGAGATATGAAATTTGTTAATTACTATTCATTGTAGATTTTCAGTTGTTATTATCTTATAATCTATCATCGCGGTAAAAGCGGGTCGCTATTACGATAAGATACTCGTACTTAAATCTAGTGGTTAATTTGTACTGTATTATTTGACGTTCATCCAGTGTATACGTGTACCTTATGATGAATAAAAAATTTTTGACTTTGACTTTGAACGCACGAGGTTATGCAGTCTGTATTTTAGGTAAAAATACGGGTCATCATTCATGATCATAACTCTCCCGGTACTGAAAGGATGGCCGTGAGATCGCATCGTACTCGAAGAAAAAATAAAAAATTTAATATCATAACAACAGACTTAGCGTTCTGAACGATTTAAAAATATAATAATATATATCTTTCTAATAATGTCTTTATCAGATAGGTATATAGACCCAAAATTTTTTTTTATCAAAATGAAAAACAATAGGTAGTTTTACTCTAGAGTTTTTCTGCAAACAACGTGATTTAAATATTCGGCGCTTCGTACGGCGCCAATTTTTCAAATATGCTCAGTCCGCACGGTAACTATTGCATTCAGCAAATAAGTTATTATTATTCAACACTTTTCAGCTTTGTGCCGAGTGTGCTTTACATACGAGTTTTCCTCACAGTCTGGAATCAATATCGGCAGGTACAAATAAATACCTACTCCTTTCCATTAGGACAGAGATTCGAGCATGTTGTTCCGTCGCTAAATATCTGGTCTCGGCCTACATTTCTAATCTAATATGCTCGATTCGACACCGAAGTGCAATCTCCGATCGTATTGCACTAGAAACTGTGGAGAGGCTATTACACCTATAATAGAACGGGCCCGGCTGACGGTGACTAACTGCCCGTGTACCAGTTTCAATACGTTACAGGTGCGATTCGGTTTTAGAATATAAATTAACCGAGTTTAAATCAACCTCACCGTACTGTTTAAATCGTGTTCGGAAGTGAATGCAGTGCTACTTGATAATTCTATTCTGCGAATGCTACCCACTGTCAACAGAACGATTTGCATTCACTATTGCCTAATGATTGGCTGAATGCGAACTTTGATATTGTGCATGAAATTGGACGTTTTCTATTCAAGTAAATAGACGGACACGAAGGGTCGAGTTTTATGGTTAGTGGAATCAATGAATTCTTTATGAGTTTAATGGCTTTTGCTGCGATTTTTAAACGTATTTATTCAGTTAAGTAGGGGCGATTAAGATTTACTGCTGAAGAAAATGACTGACTCAATCGGTATAAATAATAGCCCAGCATAATATATTTACACCCACAAAACTATCATGAATAATGCAGATTATGGGTTTTACCTTATGCTTACTGATATCTAAGAAACTATGGATTGATATCTAAAATATTTTATCCAATGTTAATATCATTGCAACAGGCAACCCACTAGAAGCAGTTATGTTCGTGTACTTCTGAATTGTAACACAGAGTTTTTTACCTACATCAGGCACACGTTTCTTACTAAGTAGGTAAGTACCTACAACAGTTTTTTCTATAAATCAGCATTGACCAGCTTCTACATTACCATATCCCACTAAATAAAAATATACCTCAGATGTCTTCGTAGACATTTGAAAATATTGTCGGAAGTAAAAAAATATCGAGGAAGTCATTACAAGTTTTCAAGAAATCAAAGCTCGATTCCGTCGCAAGTGGCACGCAATCTATTATCTTTTGCAGACGTCCCGGCGATCGAAATCTAAATAATAAAGATCGTGAGCCATCCCCTCCGCGGGGTAGGCTTAGTCGTACGAAATTGGAGTAATAAAAGAGGAATGCCTGCAAAAGTTTCGCAATAAAGCCAACGAGTATCGACTGTTAAGGAGTAAAGAGTTCTCGAGAATAATGGCCCATGTACATAAGTCGTGGTTATTTATAATAGTTTAAACTTTGTATTGAAACCACTCAGTACCGCTTACGACTCAGAAAAATTGGCGCAATAAAATCTTTTTATTTATTCAGGGACCCGCTTACGCTTAGCGTTTTTGCGTATTGGTTTTTCTAGAATAAAGTAGTGAGAAACGGCTCAGCATATTTTAATATGTAAGTGGATATATAACAGAAATAAAATCGAGATTTCATGTTACTATATGTTATCTTAACAATTATTAGAATTGTCTACAGTAAACATCATACTATTGTTTCTAACGTTCTATTGTTCCGACTGTTTCTTCCCGCATATGTGTAATTAAAAAAGAAAAGCAATTTATCTGATCATTCCGTACAAAAATAGTAACGTGAAGTAATTATTGTCCCGACTGTAAGCTTTGTATATACCTACCCTTGTTTGTTCAACATCTAATCTCCAAAAATTCCCTGCGGACGACGCTATAAGTATTTTACTGAATAGTGGTCAAAGCTTAAGAGCTCATAACGCCGGAGATACGTCATAACAGTATAAAAATTTCATATCTTTCTTTATTCTGTGCCTGATTTCATCTTTGAAGTCGACCGGGCCGCGTCCAATTCGATGACAGCGAGGCTCCTTAAATTTCCGTGCAAAACTTGGAATTTGTGATCACAATTTATTTTTCTGTAACGTAAAAAGGAAAGTTTACAAACCGAGAAGAAATTCAAACAACCTACGTAAGAGTTATGTCGCAATATTAAGTACACTTTGTGTTAGTCTAATTTGTTTATTATAATTGTAACCAGCTTGGACCCCTAGCAGGCTAAATTAAGCAAGGTTAGGTTAGGTTAATTAGGAGAAAGGTTGCGTTTGTAATTATGCGAGGCATAATGAAACCTCCGACGCGGTAAATCTTGTTTGAGAAACAAATCGACGCGAAGACGCCGCGCCGGTGTTTCGCGAGAGATATTGGAGTATTAGTGTCTAACGGGTACCAATAGACAAATTATGGGGCTCACGTGAGCGTAGGTGTTTGCTGCAGCCGTTTTTCGAGTGTTTCGCGTAAAATAATTACACGGCGGCTGTGACGTATGATCGCTATTTAAGGCGGTCTGAGAGCGATCGTACCGATAAACTCTCGCAATTAAAGCATTGGAAAGCGACGCACGCCTTCTTTGTACTTGTACCACTATTCTTAATGGTTATTTGTATTCTACCATTTACATCCGGACGATTTTTTTATCTTAAATAAACAGTAAACTAGTGTGCAGATCATTCGACGGTCAGTGAACTCTGGATACTCATTATGTTATTATAGTAGGTACTAGTTTCAGCGGGAAAAACTGTGACATACTACATGTTATTTAAACGTAGTTAGTTACTGCTACCTTGGTTAGCCTGTTGAGGATGTTTTCTGATAAAGATTAGTGGTTGCAATAAGATTTACAACTCTTACAGCTTGTGCCTATTGTGTTACGTGACTTTCGAATTATGAAAATTTTTGCCACTAGTCATAATCGATCCAACTTCAAGGGAATTTCGCGGTTCCGTCATTACCCCTTATGATGATATAATTTTTTTAAAACTGCTACTTCCTAATTAGCGTTCATAACTTCCAGGCTGATACATACAGTAGCCGAGAAACATGAAAAACGAGTGTTGCCTATGAAATGACACGTCATACTCGTATGTTATGTTTTTTTAGATTCGATTAGTCTAATTGTAGACACATTATGCCTTTGAACGTGCTTAGTAAATTCCCGTGTAGATATTGGTCAATTAGGTAAATAACTGTAGGGACCTCGTTCGGTCCGTTAGTAATGAGCGCCGTCGAGTGAATTTAGTGAGCTCTACATATTTAGTTGAGCTAGCTCTAAGTAAATAGTTGCTTAGGAGACACCTGAAGGCGAATTGTGTTTTCCCGGACAATTTATACTGTAATTCAAGGATGTTTAAATGTAGATAATATTTGGGAATAGTTTACAGTATACTTTTTATTAATTGTTGTAGGAAAACTATTGTGAAAATGAGACATTTAAAAAACCCGATTGAGACAGACATGTTTTGGTCATGACATCTTTAAAACATGATTGTTAATGTGATTACATTAACAATTGACGACCCGTATGGTGTAGTGGTTACCACGCCAGTCCACCATTCGAAGGGTCCCGGGTTCGATCCCCGGCGGGGCAGAAATTTAAATGATGTATTTAGATTTCTGTCACCGGTCTGGGTGTTTGTGTATTTGTCTTTGTATGTGTCCACGGCACCCACGACACAAGGAATCCTAATGTGGGGCTGTGAGTGTGAAGCTTTATTTATTTATTATTTAAAATCATGTTTTAATTTAGTCTACTTTATTATTTAGTTTAGTCTACGTCGGAAACCAGCTAGGCTACCAAGAAGTTAGACGAACGATAACGCTTGTTCATACAAATATTGTAACAATTCAAGGATAAAACGACATATAAAGTGAACTTCGGTCTATTTGTTGGTAGAATTGTTCGGAGAATCCTGTGTGGGACGCGATTGGCCCGACAGATAAAACGTACCAGAAAATTACTGAATATTGTATGAACACTTTCAGTTACCGATAACGCTTTTATCCAACACCCTTTTACAAATGCACCTCCTAAATGTAGATAAAATAGAAACTTGGAAAATTACTCGTACATTTTTGTACGAAAGTACAAAAGATGTAAAAAAAAGAATGACAAAAACTCTATTTAGCCAGAGTTAAGTTGACATCCAAACCGAAATATTCGCCACTGTAAAAGTAAGATTCAACTTTTATATAAGACTTATATGAACTGAACCGATTTGAATAGGTACGTATTAAGAAGTTTATTCTTGTATCTTGATATACTCGTAGATAGAGGTACAGTATTCGTACGACAGTAAGACTACTTATTGTTTTCTGATACCCTATTCAATGTTTAAATTCATTTTTTTAAGAATTTCACAACCAGCGCCATACATTTTTTAGTTGCAAAGAAATTATGTACGATTTTTTTAAGTGTGGTGAGCGTAAGCATTCTTATATACGAGTATAATAGATTTAAAGCTATCTTTTTACAAATTCCATAACACGCTTACAGATTAAGAAAATAACTATCGACTGAACTATAATTCGATGCGCATGGAAAAGTTTCACTTTTCTTATAGACCTCTAAACATTGAAAATGACTATGACATCCGTATCTGACTGATGCCAAGCGAGAATCAGGTCAATATTAACTTTAGAAGATAGAATTTTATTTACAGTACATTCGAAACTTTAGGGGAACAAGTTTTGGCGATATCTTTATTGTTGCGAACGAACCAAAGCTTTTATTTTAAGAAAATTGCATTGTCTCAACTTATACTTGATGGGGCATTATTGAATTAGCTTTGGCATGGTATTCGCAGTATATTGGATGGAGTGCACAAATACATAATATAACTAGAGGTCGTATATGAATCGCAATTCACCCGATTCAAATAAATTCGGTGACCTGTAGCGCCATCTATCAGCGAATGTTGTGTGAAACGATTCGGTACAGTATTTGTAACACATATTACATAATATATATTTAATCAGTATGTTCCTCTTTTCTACATGAACATTAACTACGCCAAATCTCAGAATCTAGATTTCTCTCACGTATTTATAGATTTTCTACACTCTGAGTACTCCTATTTTGTCCTATTTATTGTATTGTTTTATTCCTTTGTATTTTGTCCTTTTTATTTTATTATTGCCTTTAACGATTAACGCTTACTCCGAATAACATTTTCGGAGTCTGTAACAGTTTTATTATACAATTTGTTATAAAGTTTAATCTTTACGACCATTTATAAATTTTTATTTATAAATAATTGTAGGGTTTTTTATCAGGCTGATCGCGGTTCCTACCATAGTTACTTTTAATGTTACGTATATAGAAATATATTTATCAGTGGAGTTATACTCATTGCCTTTTCGATGTTTACGAGTCAAAATTTAATATAAAAATTCGGTCTGCGTAAACAACAGTGACCGTGGCAGATATATGCGTTCGGGTCCGATAGTTGGAGCGATAAGGGCGATCCCGGAAGTCGAAGGGTAAATCCGAGAGGGTCGATGAGAGGAATCCCTTATAGCTGTTTAAGGGTATCCCATTAAGTCCACTATCGAGATCGTCTTGGATGTAATTAACTTTTCGATGTTACGTAAGGATTTTTGTACAGTAAATTAGAGTGAAATAACATCTCTCTCTCTCTCTATCAGGATGCTCAAAAATTTCCTGTTATGAAAGGCTGTGTTTTCACATTTCCCTTACCTTCAGTGTAAGCATAGGTAAATTATAATAATGTGATAAAGTTATGTCGCGGTTGTTATTGACAGATACACAATAACAGTTGTTTTACTTGGACGGAAGTGATTTGTGCAGTTAGACAATATCCGACACGGGTCGGTCTATACCAATCTGCATTGGATCAGCGTGGTTGAGTATGCTCCACAACTTCCCCGATTGAAAGAGAAACCCGTACCTAGCATTGGACCATAAAAAGGTTTGCAGGCAATATCTTTTATATACTCGTAGAAGACAATCAATTCATTGTAGTGCAATGCACTGCTGAGTACAAGGCTTCAGATTTATTGAAATTCCACACTCATGCTTCAGGGTAAATAATATTTGAAATTTTATTCCACTGTACAAGTTAAATGTGAATGTAACTGAAATATTCAAGGCAAGTTAGGCTAAAGGATTTCTAATGTCTCATAATCCCTCTTAGAAAACGTAATTTTTGTATTACTCCGTAATTTATATCCTTCAAACAGACCCTTATAATTTAGACCTACTAGGGCGAGCTAGGATATTAAGGGGCTCGAAAACGATTTGGGCAGAGGTCTGAGCACTTTGGAAAAACTCATTTGGAAGGTCCAATAATTTACCGAAGAGCCATAAATCTTGCTAGTTCTTACATGAAAAAAACTGAAACGAAACGTCTAAGTAATTAATTAAACATAAAGACTGTTTTTAATAATCATGTTATTACATTCAAAGGAAAAATAATTGTTACATAAATTATCGTGAATGAGTAGCAAACGACTCGGAAATCAAACCCCAGACCCTTCGTATGTTGGACCGACATTGTAACCACTACACTACCATGATTCGTGAACATAATCTGGCGAAATTTATGTTACGTTTACTATAAAGTTATTGTACAAACAGTTTGCAATAAAGATTAAGCAAGTGCACTCTCAACAAACTCTAAACAGAAACAGAATAATAAAATTCTTATGGCTATTAAGTTATGGCAACCATTCGAATTTTGAATTGATGCTGTCATATTAATATCTAACAAAACGTGGAGAAAAGTAAAAGCATCTACGATTTGTCTGTAACTTTAAATTACTATTTGTTTCGAAAACATTTCCTCATAGTCAAAACGCGTGTAGGTACTCGTCGACACAGTATGCCTACTAAACGCAAACAAACACAGACGCATAGTGATAAGTTCTGCACACATTGCGCACACATGACCAGTTACCAATTTCAGATTAGGCAAGTGCACTCACAGCCAGCGTGTAAACGCTAGCAATGCAAATTTATTCCAGTTACCGGATTAACGGTCTAGCGTGGCCACTCGCGATAATTATGTGCGCGGCCCGCGGATGTCGTTGGTATTCAGCACTTCATTGAAATAAGCTCAACTTTGCATTGATGCTGGGGTGATATCGATCCGTAATTTGGAATATTGAAATCGTGACAATCGGGTAGGTGCTTATAAGAACTGAACCTTCACCGGGCACATGGCAGATTTGAATAATCTAAACTTAATTTGTTTATTTTTGTCCCACACCCCAAGCTGAACAGATTAATAAACTACTGATATTTATTAAATGATATGTAATTTTTTATGCCTTTTTGTTCTTATTTAATTTTACAAGTGTAAAAAAAATGTATTTTAGAAAAGAGTGTATCCGTTGATAAATTAGTAAATACAAAAATCGTTTTCAATGGAGTGTCAATTGCAGTCGATGAACTGTTGTACAACACAAGAGTTTTCCAAAGAATTATCTTATAAACTTCGGTTTCTCAGGCAATAAATTAATAAATTGATTAAATAACAAATTTTTAATGCGAAATATCCATGAATGAAATGTCTACTAAGTAAAATAGATCAGAGTCAGGTAATCGACTAGCTGTTCATTATTATAACTTTTATTTAACCTTTCCACACTTTAAGCCACATCATAAATTGTTTAGTGTCTGTTACGATGATCAAATTGAGAATGAAAGTATAAGGTCTCCCTCTTTGTTTGCCCTTTATGAAGGGATTCAATGTATAAAGCAATATACCGGAATGGGCCATAATTCGAATAACATTTCTGTGACCTTTCCACGAGTCCATCAAAGCGATTTCCTCTATTCGAGAATAAAAGAATAGGGAAGTAAATAAAATAACATGTACGAAATTACGATCAATAGGTAGATAAGTTCGTTCATATAATTATGTTAATCAGTAGGATAGAAGACAAAAAGCACGAATTAATCGCGAGCGATACAGACGGACAATAAACTTGGTCGGCCCAAATTGCACGCTACTTGGAGGCGTTAATAAAAATCGTGGGGCGTCGAAATTAAGGGCTCTATACGAAGCGTCGTCATTAGGACCGAAATAGGGTTGTATCCTGGTGGTTGTAATAAGTCATGTCTACCGCAGGACCGACCCCGGCCGCCCCCCGCGCAGCCCGCGCCATTACCCGTCCTCACTGAGATAGCTAAGTATGATCGACGATCAGTTTAACGGGCCATAGCAAGACGAACTGATCACGAGATACCTAAAGTACAACTTGTAGTCGTTTAACATGCTAAGTTTTAGGCCAAGATCTGTGATTAAATTGATGACTTTAGTCCTGACATTGCGACGGAGCATCTGTTGAAATTATTATATTTACGGCCTTAGTTATTGGTTTCAGTACGATTTTGTTTAATCGAATTTTCATCAATTAAATAGTAAGCGTTTATAAAATATATTATGAACTTACTATTTAATATGTTCTATATACATATTTTAACTCTCAAAGAAATAAAAACCACGACTCACGACTTTATTTACAAAAGCACCGCAGACCAAACAATAAATTGTCACCTAATATTTTTTCGGGAGCATGCCATGTAAATACCCTGCACACACAAATCCTGAGTAAGCTGGAGCACTTTCCTGGGTCCCCGGTATCAGTTCGGTCCATAAACTGCGCTCCCCCCACGGCTTCCCGCTCACGCCTGCCCCCCGTTACAAAGCCTTACGAGTAACTAGTACAGAATGTGTAGAGCAAAGTTCATACAAATATGTTACGCTCACATAATATAGGAATCAAACTATATCGTAACTATTATTATATGGCTTATGACTATTTTTGTGTCGTTTTGGGTGGTAGTACCATGCTTCGTTACCATGACTGAGGGTTCGATTCCCAGTGGGGCAGAAACATGATTGACGAATTAAGAGTTCTGTTTCCCTGTGTGTCTTTGAGTGTCTATGGTTGCCATGATACAGAGAATGTAGTATGGGAATAGTCCATGAAACTGTGCACTTTTTTAAACTGCGTGCTCGAACGTACACCCCATGTTGTATCGATGCTTCCAAGTAACTTTTATTTTCTTCGCAGTGTAATGAATGTTGCGTTAGTTTTATTTAGTAGCCTCCAGCAGATCTACACTGCAGATAAATTGTAATCAGAGTACCGCCCTTTTAACTTCGTTTGATTAAGTTTTTGAATCTTAAACGGTTTCTTGTCATGCCTTCCCTTTTTATGTCCCACTGCTGGGCACGGGTCTCTTCCCATAATCGAGGAAGGCCTGGAGCATACTCCACTACGCTGCTCCAATAGGGATTGG
>DWAV01001386.1:0-13755 GCA_018231305.1 Noctuana lactifera
CTATGTGTGTGCCAAATTTCATGGAAATCGGTTCAGCAGTTTTGGCGTGAAAGAGTAACAAACAAACAAACAAACATGCAAACTTTCGCATTTATAATATTAGTAGGATTTAATTAAAACACCACGCCATAATAATTAGCAGTTGTTTTGTTCATAAAATCAGTTGAGTGTTTTAGCGAAAATCTTAATACCATTGACAAAATTGTAATAAAATTATAAATTATAAAACGATAGGTTTATTAGATCTCCATGTTACATCTAGATTATCAGATTTTAAATTTTTTTATTCTAAGACTAGCTTGGATGTTATACTTAGCTTCGTATTGAAATTTGTTGTAAGTATCAAAAATAGTAAACACTGTAAGTAGATTTAGATTTGTGTCAGTATACCTAGGATTCAACTAAAAATTCGACCTCAAAGTCGTAAAAAAATTATTAATGATGGATCTAAAAGTTATTATTTTACTCTTATCTGGAAATACTTACACCCACATACACTTAATGCCACAAAAATGTTAGCTTGCAATGCAATATCTTTACGATTTTACTAGAAAAAAAAACAAAATCGCTTACTTCAAGTTTCACAGTTTTCTGATACGAATATTTTAAATATTATATTACGTTTTTTAGATTATATTATAATAGATGGTGTATGGCTTCTTGAACGTTTATGCTGCAAAAAGCTTACGGAATCACGATAGAGAAGAACTCTGCTTTTCACACTTTCATATCACACTTTAGCCACCAGTATAGAGTATGACACAAGTCTAGATCTGTATCCGAAGGGAAAGGAAATAAATTACTAACCATTCAATCACAAGGTTCAAAAAGCGTAAGGAGCAAGAGATGCGCCAAACAGATGAGCAATGCCACCAGATGACCCTGCAAGCAGGTCTGCGAACACTTCACGAGGCTGGCCCAGAACTGAAAAGGGCTATTTCGGGTACCTTAGATGATATTTGTGCTGATTTCGACCCTCCAATGCACAGAGTAAGTTCTTACACAATATGTAATAAATTACTTTAACAAAGGCCCTAACATAGCGCCTTGCGGCACTCCTAGTTTTAAAAAAAAATTGGGCGAAATATTGGTAGTTCACTAATTTAACTATGGTTGCTTTTGCTACTGGCATTAAAGCAATAATAATGGGAGTTTATTTATTTCTTTATGTGTCTATTAAATTAAATGCTAAAGGCAAAATAAGAAAAGTGAATACCATTTTGACTGCAGTTAAAGCAAGCGTCCATGCCACCTGATTAGCAGCAACACTCAATCTCAATTACGTTCACTCCTCGAAAGTGGATCCTCAGATATGGATGCTTCTTGTTGAAATAAGTTCCTACCTATATTAACACTTAGTTCAATGTATCATACAATACTGTTTGATAACTTGTACTTTAAATATTACACAGAGGAATCACTCACTGTTTGGCGGCGTTTGGTCCAGTATACGGCGGCATGGGCCCAACAGGAACTTCAACAAACAACGAAAGAATGGAGAAGGCCCTCCTGGTAATTAAACTATATTCATAAACAATTTAATCCTTAATAATTTTTCAAATGATTAATGAAATATAATATTTTAGAAGGTCTCGGAAACCACTTGAGCTCCATGATGCAACGGGAATATGGTATGGCTCAGTTGCCTCTTGCGCCAAATTTGTAAGTGGCTTTTCAAAATCTAATTATAGTTACTTACTTTAAACAGAAAGCAATGATTAATTTACCGATAATATTCAATCAGGGCCAACGGACAACCGAAAGAACAAATACCTCTCCGACCACTGATATTAAATGGAGAATCGGAAAAAATATACCAAGTGCTTGAGTAAGTAATATTTCATATAATACCAAATATAATGACGTCATACTTACATGGCAAACTCGGTTAACGTAAAGATAATTCATAACTTAATAAACAAAACCTAAAAGTCAATTGCTTATTGTATTGCAGAAGAACAACAAATGATCTAAAGAACGCTATTTATACAGGTAGTTAAACGTGTTATATCTAGAGTGATTTTGAGTTTGTAAATAACTTTGATTTCACCTCACTAACCTCTTCTAACCTCTCGGTGTCACCTAACATGCTCACTTTATTTCGCTGCCTCCTGGGATTCACCACTAATAGCAACCAAAAATCAAACTATCCGGAGATGCTCGGTCAAATCGGTCTAGCGTTCGGCTGCGTGAACTATCTGACCACTCCGGACAGCCAGAGCGTGAAACCGGCGGCGACGACGGTGTCCAGACAAAAGATCCACCCAGAGGACTCGGCGTCCAAGGAGAAGCTAGCGATACCGAGGAAAGCGTCCCCGGAGGACAAGACGCCGTCGCCGAGCGCCTTCGAGAGCACGATCCTGCCAAAGATATCTCCGCACCTCGCCAGCGACTTCACGCCGACGACGGAGTCGCGCACGATGACGCTGTACGGGTACAACGCGGCGGCGAAGCTCCCGTTCGCGTTCTCGCACGCGCGGGAGCGGGCGCTGCGCGGCGAGCGGGGCGGGGAGCGCGGGGAGCGGCGCAGCCTGCGGGCCGCGCGGCCGCCGCCGAGCGCAGGTCGGATGGTGCGCAGCGCGTCGTCGGGCGCGGCTTCGCATGCGCCGCACGCCTCGCACGCGACACACGCGCGACTTGTAGATCGCCCGCATTCGCCAGGTCCGCACTAGCACCATCGGAGCTCCCTTCCCATTCCAAGCGGCGCTTCCACATCTGCACACGTACGATTCAAATGTAAAACCTTATGACTTCATAACGACTTCAAACGTACAACGTATCAATATATTTGTCAATACTTAGTAAGTTTAGCCAATCGAACCAGAGTGTTGAGTAACTAAAAGCAAAATTTGATTGCGAGATGCGCAGGGTGCAGAGTTCGTGTGCATGCGCCAAAGTGCGCAGGTGTGGAATCACCCTAAAATGTGATCACCTACAGGACAAATAATTTTAATGAAAAATTATAATTAATAGCCCCCTAGGTACCGCTGATAGTAATAAGATTTTGCGAAGGAAGCTCCTCAAGAAAACGTATACTTTCTCGTTTCACCAACTTCAGCTTTACGGGGTAAAGGTACCGGAATGAGGAAATGGTATAGACACATAAAAAATTTCAATCACATTAAACCACACTAACACTAAGAGCTTTTGCAACTTTCATTTTTGTATAACCACGAATAATTTTACCTTATTAACACTTCTGCACATTGTTTTACTTGACTTCTCTAAAATCGTTGTAATTTGGTTAAAATCTTCCAAAAATCAACATGAACTACTTCAAAAATGTACTCGTAAAGCAACATAAAGAAACAATACTAATGTACTTTCAATTAACCAAAATGGCATGATACATAACACATCATTAAACGGCTCAAATAGAGATGCATTTAGTATAGATGAACAATTAGAAGCTTTTAGAAAACATGTAGGATTAAACAATGTCATTTTAAATTTGGTATGCTTTGAATTTAATATGCACGATAATACAATAGGTAATGTACAATGAAAATCAAGAAAAATTCACGAGAACCCGATCAAAATAATTAGAAGCCATTGCCAGATCATTGAAATGCTTGAAGAAAAAATAGGCCAGCTTTCGAAGCTTATAATAGAAGTAAAGACGTAACAATGAATAGAGTAGCAGTAGACAAATCTAATGAAAGTCCAATTTGAAATTAAGAACGATTGAAATTTTATTCGTATTGGTAAAAAACGATTAAAATTTTAAAACATAGTAAAACTTGAAAAAGTTAACAAGAAATAATTGCGTAATGACGATTTTGGTTAACACAGAGCTAAATACAATGAAGTTTAAATGTATGTAGGTGGCGATAGTGGTCGTGGAGTGATGTCACTACCTGGAAGCCCACGCGGGAATTCTACCTCAGTGCCTGTAGTGGGTTCCGCTGAAAGTCTAGTGACTAGGGTAAGTGAAAATAGATAAGTATGACAATTTAATTATTCAGTAGGTAAAGTAAAAGAAAAAACTACCGAAATAGTGACGAAAGCTCAACTTAAAGAAACAATGGATGATTATTATCTAGAGCATTCTAAACCGCATCTGCTAGTGATGAATGAACGATCTTTAGACTCATTGGTACGATTATAAGAGCAAATAAGGTTGAAGACAATTCAGGCTGTCAGTGCAAAACCGGCCTAAACTTGATTTAGTAGAATAACAAGAAAAACAAAAATGTTTATATTAGATTCCATACATTGACCATCAAATTGAAAAATCTAATTTCATCTAGGTATGTACTAAAGAATGTTTAATTTTCTCCATAGTTATTGTTTTAAGGTTAAGCCACTTTTGCGCTAACAGTCTCAATTATATTAATTATTGTTGCAATAAATTCGCTAAAATTACAGTAAATGTTGCTCAGAATAATGATAAAAGTCAACACTACTTTGATCGTGCAGAGACTGAAATAGTTAACATTTCAATTGCATTGCATTTATTGGAACTTTTTAAGAAATTCTTATACTTATGTTAATTAAATAACATTTCAGGTACTAGCAGAACAGGGTTTAGCTGCGTACTGTGATCCAGAATTTGTGAGAAACACTTCACGAGAAATGCAAGAGGCGTTAGATATGACACAGGAACAGATGGATAGGTTAGTAGAAAATTACCGTTACAACATCAACCTATAGGGATCATTCTTATTTTAGCGTAGGATTGGATTTCTTATACTAGTAAGTAACATTTTCTTTTAGCAATTTATTATTTACGTTATGAATGGCAACCGAGCGGCTATCGCCCAGATAATTTTTACGTTGAGGTAATGAATTTAGATAATAATTATTATACACCTAAATTACTTAGTATAATCATTTTCTACAAGTCTTCCTTAATCATTTAGATTTAGATACTTACCCACAACTATAAATGAATCCTATGTCCTATTGGAACTCCTGTGTAAACGTCCTGTGTCAGTTAATAAATAAATAAAGAAAATAGTTATATACATTTTTTTTCCATTATTACAGAGCGGCGCATCAATTGTTGATAAACGAGAGAAATTTAAAACAAGCTCAAATGCCACCACCTCAAGTTGTAAGTGTTAATAAAATTGATTGTTAAATTCATTTAATACCGTTAAAAGCCTTTTCTGGGAATGCAAGAAGAACTTCACCCAATTTTCTCCATTTCTTTCTCATCTTTTCCTCTTCATTTAGTACATAATATAAGTATAAAAACACTTCCAGGTACCTACAATAAATACCTACCCTACAGTTTAGTTAGTTCTTATTAATAGGGAACCATTAATTCATTGTACCTATAGTACTTGTAACTTTATGTTGCTCTAACAATCCTACTAATATGGAAACATCCAGAAAAGTATTAGTCACTCATCTTCCCATAAAATAACTTATATAAAGAGTTTATAGGGTGTGTTTGGGGTTCTAGGGCGAGATCCTAGCCCGCCAGCATCACCCCTTTCACCAGCCCGCGACGCAGCCCCCGCCGGCCTACAAGCGGTTATAGCACCCGCCGTGCGCCCTCGCGATGGACCAGCGCAAAGGAGGAAGCGGAAGCGAAGACCCGTGCTGGTCTGATAGGACTTTCGCTCCTGTCTTCACCCTCGCCAGCCATTGGCGGGTGACGTCCCTACACCGTCTGACCGCCGTCACCGGGTGACATCCCTTCACCTTCTGATCGCCGTCGCCGGGTGACACCTCTTCACCCTTTGATCGCCGTTGGCGGGTGACGCCCCTTCACCCTATTCCGCCGTCGCCGGGTGACACTCTTCAACCTCTAACCGCCGTCGCCGGGTGACACCCCTGCACCCTTTGACCGCCGTCGCCGGGTGACACCCCTTCACCATCTAACCGCTGTCGCCGGGTGACCCCTGCTCAAATTATCGTCGATAAACCGTAGCTTTTGGATAGTTTCAATACGACCATGGATCAAGACTAGATTTACATTTTAATGAATTTCTATAACTGTGTTATGGCAGTCGAAAGTGAGATTGTAGTTCTATAGGAAACGTAGTTTAGAACAGTGGAACGTTGGGTCACAATTTACTACCTACGTATAGGTTTCATTTAACGTATGAATTTGGGAGTTTTTTCTTCATTAGACTGCGACGTTTTTATTTATCTTGTCTAATTAAACATGAAAGATCCCTTGATTTAAGTATTCAAATCAAATTTAAGTATTCAAGTCAAAATTACATCCCTTCCAATGAAAGAAAGGAAAATTATAATAGTATAATTACCTATATGCAGTAGGCAAAAATATTTGCATTCATCATTGATTTTTAAATTGATTTTAATGCTTTATTAAAATACGTTGACCTAATGATGACCTAACCTAATCTAGTTTTAGTATTACGAATTCTAAAGAGAGAACTAAATTATCTCGTGTAATAAAAACTTAGATATCCAGTAGGTAAATAAATGATTGTGCGTGCGTATGATTATTATGCTACAAGAAAATTAAATTGCACTCCTGTCCAGTGTTTTTTTAATAGATCTTGAAGCTTGTTGCCAATATTTTTGATCAAATTAGTTTATGAAAGTAATTATAAGGAGTCTGTTTCGGAATAATCTTTTAAGACAGTCCACAGACGCTCAAATTTCAAATGCCGCACTGTATCTTCCGTTTAATATATTTAGTTAGATTACCTAATAGTGAAATGCTTGGTATAGCCTTAGTATACGACACTACATTGAGTATTTGAGTATTTTGTACTATGGACTGGAGATGACACTACAAATAAAATCGTTTTAACATGAGTTTGAGTAGGTATGCAGTACAGGCACCAAACAAAACCATCTAATTACCTACGCGTTTGCTCTATAATAATGACAGCCCGGCACCGTACAATTTTACATCAATGTTCTTATGTAATTAGTACCTAAGTACTCTGGTGTGTTAGTACAAATACCTCAATAACAAAATTACAACAAAAAAGCCAAATGACAATACCAGTTCGAAGACTTGATGAATTTAGAAAAATATTTCGACTTCATTAGAGTTTTAGATTCTGTAGCACACATCGTCATGTTAGAAGTTCAAGATGACTTAGGTACCATTTGTAATAAATTTTTACCTACGTAACCTATAGGCACTTAAGACAACACAAAGAAAAAGTACAGATAAAAATTTCCCGCCTAATATACTAATAAAAACTTAGTTGCGCGTAATTGCGCTAGAGGGCGCTGACCAAAGTTGACGCAATAATTTCATGAAATATGACTGTAGATTTTATTACTATGCCAGGCAGGTCATGCAATTGAAGTTAGAATAATTTAATAAAGTTTTTATGTCCGCGATCATAACTGTAAACGAGATCTAGGTAGTGGAAATGCGGTATTGTACTATTGTAGCCTCCTATCTCTATAAACTTTACCCAATACGTGCCTATTTATTTTATAATACAGATAATAATATAAAAGACAGTAGTTGAATAGTTTTTACTCTTTTTGTGAGCGTTATGGCATTTATTATCGACGCACGACTCGACCACGACGACGGTTACGACAAGCGAAATTTAGTAAACAGAATAATTGTTATCAAGTAGACATTTTAATTTTAAGCAGCAACTGATTATCTTATGCCTTTTAACACAATACTAGCTGTTACGAGTTAACTATTACGTTATATGCCACCTCGCACTGTGAAAAGTGAATTATGAATAAATGAATTTCATTGAATCATTTTTAGTTCTCACGTTGCTCGCTAGGTGCGCTGCTAGCCAATGTAAGGACTTTAAAATCATACTTGAAATCGGCTTTAGTACTATTTAAAATTGTAGATTGCAGATGGACTTCAAATTTTAATTTTCTACTTGATAATAATTAATAATTCTGCAGTTTTCAACACCTAGTGTTTGTAAGTGAATGCTGTGTATGTATACAGAGTGTAAAATTTGCAACATTACCTATACACAGATACAATAAAATTATAGATAAAACATTATAAATATTTAGAGTATCTAATTTATTTATTTGTACATATTTTACATTTATAAATGAAAAGTCTGTTTGTCTATTTTAGCTTAAGTCAGAGCTGGAGCGGAAAACCTACTAATTAGTAAAAATAAATCTCAAAGTTCAACTACAAATTAGTACCTATTTAGGTAATATTAAATACCTACTTATTCAATGAATTTCAATGTTTTCTAGTAAATTTAAAAAGCCTAATATTAAATGAATGTTGCAAGTTTTGCACAAATTAGACGTATAAGGAATCCCCTAGTAAGTGCCCTTTTAATGTTTCGATATACAAAATGTAATTAGGAATATAATAAGTAATAATTTATTATACCCCGACCGATCAACCATGATCCACATTCCTCTAGGCTTAAGAAAGAGTAATTTATCCAAAATATTCATCGTTCATAAACCAATTTTTATTTAAAGTTATATATTACTAATAAACATAATAATATTATTATATTTTAAAAAAAATTTACTAAATCAACTCCGTAACTTTTGTTCTTTACCTACGAAGATAACACAAGTGAAATGGAGATGTAAGGAAATCTTACTTTGTCTTATTTATGTAAAATTCCTATAATAACTTTTTTTTGAACATGCGAAATAGGTAGGTATGCCATAACAAGTTACATAATATTTGTTCTCAATGATAATTTTAATTCACTTCATTAACAAATTATATCAAATAATGTTTGATTTCATAAATTTTACCTGAACTATTTTACATTAAATAATTTAAAATTTTTGGGGTTCAAATACATGTAATTTCGCTTCCATAAACCTTTAAAGTGCCAAGTACTATTTGTTTTATTAAATAGCTTTATATTCATCATTATCATTAAATCCTTGTCCCACTGCTGGGCACTAGTCTCCATCTCAGATATGAGAAAGGTTTAGGCCGTAATCCACAACTCGGCTTATATTAATCAGCCATTAATTTAATACATTGAAAATGTATAGTTTACATTCTTGTTAAATTGTATAACAAACTTTATGGAAAAAAATTTAAAAAAAAATTGAATTTCTGTACAGTTTCAAGTCAAACGTTTTTAAAGTTTTAATCTGTCGTCTATGCTGTGTATATTAAATACCTTGGTCTATATTTTAGGAGTATAATTACATGTGTATATAATGTACAAAATAAAAAAAGTATTTCGGAATCTCTTTTTTAAGTACATTTTGTATATACTGGCTGCGGCTAGTCATAATAAAACTTTAATTGTACATAGGTAATTTATGTAAATAAAAATCGTAAGTGAAAAAAATATTTATTTCGTCAATCGTAAATAAATTGAGACATTATTAATTATCTATATTTATTGTTTAAAATGAACATTGTAAAATTGTTTTCATATGAATAAAAAATGTGAGAAACATTTTAAGTTTTATTTTTCTTTTAAATTTAGTGAATGTTTATAAGATACCACAAAACAGAACATGAGAGAGGAAATGGTTTTGTACTCAAAGACTATGGGAAAATGTGTGTCAATTACACACATCAATAATGAAATTTACTTATCACAAATTTGATTGGCTACAATTTTTACATACGCTAAACTGTAACACTTTTTTAACATTTTATTACTACACGCATTCATTTTTATTAACCATATGGGACAAATTATGATTTAGCATTATTAGGCACATGTTACAATGTTACATTATGCAAATCGAAAAAGTCACTTTTGATGACACTCTTATGTGCTCTGTGTCAAGTAGATGTCAGTAGTCTTTTCCTTCCACGTAAGTCACCTTGCCAAATAAATTCAACTATGATTTCTAAGATTACTTATCAATCAACGTCCCCCTGACTCTCTTCTCAGTGGCCTGCGCTGGAGTCTCCGCCTGTCTCTTATTCATTCCCTTTCTCTCCAACTGCTTCTCAATAATCCTTGCGTTATTTGCATAACTGTCAGCGACTTCCCTCGCTTCTATCTCGTCCTCTTCCTCATCTATAGTGGATACAGTTACCGAGCTGAACTTGCCCATATTTTTGGTATGTTTAGTGACCATGATCTTTTTAGGCTGTGCCAGCGTGACTTGTTTGTAGATATCTGTGACCGCACCCTCGCCGGCTGACTGCACAAGGGCTCCGTTCATGATGAATATTACATTGTTACTGTTGTCGTGTTTGTAGTATATTGGTATTGCACATTTTTTGCATTTTAACCTGTAAACAATAATGTAAAAACCGTTAACTTAACAAAGTTAATAAACATATTATAGTTAATTATACTGGTTTAAATTATAAATGGTAAACAAATAGGCGTACAGGTCAACTGACGTGAGGGTGAGGTTGCACTGCAGTACTCATAACCAATTTTGAAGCAAGTGTAATGTCAAGTTATTGTTTTTAGTAAGGCAGATGGGATTACTGGAAACACTTTTTAAGGCAATCATAATTCTCATGAGTACCATCTATTACAAAATATTGAAAATTGAAAACCGTAATGACTTAATAGATATTTCATTACCTGTATTGCCTCTCAATGCCCTTCTCACGCTTCAAATAAATAGTCTCATCCGGATCTGACGTGATCTTATGCGCGTGTTTAGACCCGTCTATTACCCTCGCGCCGTCTGTGGGTCGCAATGGCAAACGGTCGATGGTACAGTCCAGGATTAGGGACATTTGCCCGCAGATACAGTAGTAGATGTGGAGGGGCTTGGTCTCATTGTATTCTTCTTGGTCTTTCGTGTCTGAACAGACGATGGATCTCGACACCACTTTAGGCATTTTTAGGGTTTACGGCAAATGTTTGGAAGTACCACTGCTATTTGCTACACTTTAATATTAGGCAAGATAACTAGATTTCTTTACTTTAAAATTATAAATATCCATTTATTTACAATTTTACATCCATGTATGTACTGTACTTCTGTAATGTGTCATGTCATTACTGACGTTTCCTTACATTTGACATTGACGGCAATTTTTTTTGTCTATTGTTGAATTTTTCTGGGTGCGTTCCAGAAGACTCTAACTACGATCAAAATGATCTTTAATATTCCTAAGTAGTCTGTGGTGCTGCCGGTGGTGAGTGCTGTGAGTATCCTGTAGTGTGGTGTCATAATTTGTCAACTTCACGCCGATTGTCTTTTATTCATCGAATTGTGTTTCTTTGCACATGTTCATTGATTTTTAAGGAATTCGGCGAAAGTAAAGCGAAAGCTGGACAAAAATGGGTGCTATAGCAAGCAGGTACCGTGTCTCAAACTCAGCGCTTACAAGCACCGATATCAAAAATATGGAAGAAGCCAGCAAACCAGAAAACCCTGGCACATTAGATGAACTGCATAAAAAAACCAAAGGTGAGGTTCGCTGTTTAAATATAGATACTTTCTTGTTGTTTATAAAACTGCCCGGCACAGGAAAATATGAATTACTTCCATAGCTTTTCAGTCAGAAACCAGATGCACGCTTTATCTAGATTGGCCTTACAAAAGTTTGGTTACGTTATGATGTAATATTGTAAGTACTTCACTAAAGAATCGCCGAAAGTAACCTGTATTACTAATAAATTATAAGCAAAAATATTCTGTAAGAAAATTTAAAAAAATATATTGGAGAATATACCTAATTAATTACATATAAATCCTGTAGGATATATCTTGCCTATTTGCCTATTTGCTTAGTGATAAGATAACAGAACCCTAATAAATTTCGCTGTTTATCTAACACTTCTGCCAAACTGGCACTTTGTTAGTTGATTAAAAATTCGAATCATATATTATTTAGTACTTTTTATTTAAAAAAGTTGCAGCTTTATTTTTAAAATACAGTTTAAAAATATAGCAAGATGTATGCTTACAGATGTGATGCCAGTCAACTTTGAAGGTGGGAAGCTGATGGTTAATAAGGGGCTTTCAAATCATTTTCAGGTGAACATTTTATCTCTAGTTTGTAGAGATTATGTAAAAAGTTATATTGCATACTATAGATCAGTTTTGAAACAAATTAAAAAATATATTTTTTTTCTAGATGTCTCACACACTAACAATGAGTTCAGCCCAAAATGGCTACAAGTTGGGAGCGACATACATAGGAACAAAACAAATTTCTCCCACTGAGGCCTTCCCCGTCATACTGGGGGATGTTGATCCTTCAGGGAATGTGAACTTCAACCTTATCCATCAGCTTACTCCAGAAATTAGGCTTAAGGGAGCTGCACAGGTAAAAAAATCTTTAATCATTTTGTGTCTAAAAGGAAGATGATTATCTAAGTAATATAAATTTATTAATAATTAGTTTAGTTTGAATACAATCTATGGCGTTGATTTGCAAGTTAAATTAATTTAACTAAGATTTTAATTTCAAGAAAATCTTTTGCATTAACTTGCTAAATTAATGATGAGTGTTTGAAATATCTTATAGCAATTGTGACAAAAAAATTGTATAACATCCTTTTAACTCCAGGTGCAAGAATGCAAGCTGACAGCTGCTCAGGGCACACTAGAATACAAGGGTTCTGACTACACTGCAGCTCTTGCTGTCGGCAAGCCTGACTTCAGCGATTCTTCCTCAGTTTTAGTTGGACACTATTTACAGGTACTGTACATTTTAGTCACTAAGAGAACCCCTTAAAACATTTGACTTTCATTCAGTGTATATAAATACCTTACAAAGAATAAAACTATGAATTTGACAATTTGAATTTGCAGTCAGTGACGAACCGTTTGGCAGCAGGCGCTGAGTTGGTGTATCAATCGGGTGCCCGCGTTATGGGCGGAGAGATCGCCATAGTATCTGCCGCTGCACGTTATTGTATGGATGGTGAGTATTCTTATTTATTTTTTAGAGATTTTATTTATAATAAATAAGTAGCAAACATGTATCCTTATGTTAGGCGGTCCCGTAAGCAATAGACACCTATGTCCAATCTCAAGTAGGATAGAAATCCTATCTGATTTCGTACATGGATATCTTGCAACTCTTCAGGACATGGTTGCTTCAAATAAAGAATCAGCATCCACACTTTCCCAACTGCAAACACGAGAATGGACTTGCTTCACGGTGGTTTACGTAGACTGAAGTGTGAAGCACATAGGCCACGTCTTAAATAATCCCTGCTCACAGATATCCAGGCAGTACCTGAGGTCAACTTGACAGGGATTTCTTTCTTTCTTGTCTATTTTTTCCATGCTTTATACACCTGAGCAATAATGCAGTGTTATCATTAAATGGTTTCAGATTCCGAGGTGTCTGCAACACTGGGCGCTGCCGGGTTCCACCTGTGTTACTTCAAACAAGCCAGTGAACAATTGCAGGTAAATATTATATTCTTCAATATTTGAGGGAGAAAAAATGACAGGATGGTGCTACACCTTTAGTGTGGTCAACAAGAACTTCACATACGATAAAAGAAGAATTAAGCATAAATATCATATTTTTCTTCGTTTCATTAGTTGCTTACTTGTTATTGTAAGTTATAATGTATTGAGGCAATTAATTACTCATATTATAAATACTTATTGAATTGTGCATCAGGTTGTAGCGGAAATCGATACATCGTTCAGAGGAATGGAGTCAGTGGGTACTATTGGGTACCAGGTCACCATACCCAAAGCGGAGCTGGTCTTTAGAGGTAAACCATTAACTATTTTATTTTTATAAGGTTTCTCAATTTTTCTATAGTCTAAGCCTAGCATACAGGCAGATAAAAGTTCACTGTTCAGAAGGGACTATATATTTATATTTACAAATTATTAAGAGATCTTGTTATATGCGACTACTATATGCGACCCCCGGATGCCCCTCAAATTGAAGGGCAAAATATATAAAACAATTATAAGACCTGTTGCCATGTA
>DWAV01001387.1:0-13753 GCA_018231305.1 Noctuana lactifera
ACGAAATCAGCGCCACGCGCAGCCGGACGGACAACGGTATAATAGGTAATTAGGTCGGGACGTTTGAGTGGTTAAAGCAATCAATTATTATTAGGTAAAGTACATTATACATAATATTAATAATATAATGCATACATGGTTTGCATTTGCAATATCAGATAGCCTGAACTTCCATTTGCTCATAAAGTTGTGGAAATGCATATTTTTAGTTATCAGCAATTTACAAGGTCATCTGATGTTACTTAGATATTGATCTGATAAGCCTTATCAATTAAGAATTTCTGATATCTCTAAATACATGACAAAGCTTCTACAATATACTTATGGTACATCTATGCAATATTATAAAGGGGACAGATTTAATTGTTTGTTTGCATTGAATAGCCTCAGAAACTACTAGAGCAATTTGAAAAATTCTTTTGACATTAGAATCCTACATTATCCCTGAACTTAGGCTATATTTATATGGCAAAACTACATTGCCAGGTCAGCTAGTGTAACTTCACAGAACTATTAAAATAAAACAATTCTCTGTTGTGCTGTAGTTTTATAATTAATATTAATATTATAGAAACAATTAAATTCTACATGGAATGTGACACTTTTATAATAATCACTCAGCAAACTTATTCTTACTAATTAAATGTAGCAAAGGTATAAGAAATTCCCTTAATATGTACATGATATTTAAGAATTTCTAGTATAATAATATTTGTATTTAATAAAGAAGTTCATTGGTTAGAAGAGAAGTATTTTAGCTGTTATCTTTTGTAGGTCTAATAGATTACACATACTAATAACTGTTGAAGAATAATCAAAAACATACTTTCATATCAACAATATAAATACGGCATGACATTCCTACAAGATAAAAGCTAAAACTCATCATTATTTGATTTTTTTACAAAGCCGTGTTCCTGTACAAGGGAATTGCACTCCTGGCGGTTTAAGTTGGACAGCGGAAGACGTTCCAACTCCTGATCACCTTCGCCCAGTATGACAAGCTCAGGTGGAGCTCCAGAGATAAACTTGACATCAACACGCTCATAGAACGGTGCATCCTCCATCACAAACTTCTTCACTTCAGGAAGTCTGTTCAAAGAGCACCCTCTGCATGTCTGAAGTGAATAATAATTTTATAAATACAATATACAGATTACTAAGATCGATTGATAAGAGGGTCGAGAGATCCTGAATCCGCCCCTCGTTTATACGAGTTTTTTTTATGTACGATTTAATTTACATTTAGATAACAGTTTACACTGATAGAAAGCTCACCTCAATTTTCGCTGATACTATGTCCGATTTTTCGTATGCAATGGTGATTCCCACTAAAACAGTAATTGATAAAAACAATATGCTAAATTTTGCACTCATTTTTATGTTGGTTCTTTGATAAAAATAGTAAATTAAGATCAAATTAGTGCACTTTGCTTTGCGCGCTGTTTAATACTTTACTTGTAGTATTGCCAGATAAGATAAATATTGGTCCAAATCTGTGATGATGAATGATGAGTCATCTAGCCTAATTGGTTATCAACTCCACTAAATAATTTTTTTCTAAGGTTTTTGTGTAAAAATCTTATACGTATAAATGGCGACTGGTCGCTAATAGAAATTTCTGGATGCTCCGACACCTTTCTAAGTACCCTAAATGGCAATAAATTATTTAATTTGGCACCACTGCTTAACTGTGACTTGACTGACTTGTAAATGACATAACTGACATAAAGTATGGTATAGCGTATTATCTGCTTGTGACCTATGCACAGACTACATAGAATGTACTACGTAGACCTGTGTGATCATAGAGTAACATTGACATTAAAACGTTAAATAAATATTTGATATGAATAGTGTTAATTTTATTTATGTAGCGCAGTCAGATTTGAGGGAAATATTCCAGCCTGCTTGTTGATAAAATGGGTGACGTAGAAACAGCAATAAAGTTATAAATGTATATCAGTATATCTTAGTCTGTGGTCAGTGTCGTCAAATGTAGTTAATTTGCCAAATGTCAAAATTAATTGTTGAGTTGAGATTGAGAGGAATGGTTTGATTTGATTGAGTGAGTCATTCACAAAAATAAAATAGTTAAAATACCTATGTACATAACACAAACAACATAATTGAAGACAGTGTTTTTTTTTTCATTTATGGTGTTCCAGTTCCCAATTGTAAAGTGTAAATTATTAAATTAAAAGATTCTGACTGTCATTAGACTGTTTTATGTTTGCACACACAAAATGCAAGACGAACACAGGAAATCGATTCAGAAAACCTTTACTTCCCTAGTGGAGCAGACTGACCTCGACCTGATGGTATCGGCCCTCTACGAGAAGGGTGTTTTTTCTGAACAGATGATTGAGCCTTACAAGGTTATAACTTACTTTAATACTTCCTGCTTCTTTGGATGGTCAGTTTATAACTACATTAACAGTGGGTCTTACAAATCTAGTAAATTTATCAATTATCCCATCGATATCCTAACTTAATAACCTCTTAAAAACAATTCCAATAAGTCAATAACTTTTTGGTTCCATTTAGACTAACTGGAATGGAAATATAGGAGGAATTAAATATGTGACGATGAAATGAACAATTTCTTTGTCAAAACATAAACAATTCATGGTACAGAAACCAGACTTAATGCTAAAAGCATTCTCTGCCAGACTTTTGGCTAAGCAGAATCACTGTATGTAGCATATATAACATAAAAATATTTTTAATATAAATTACAACATGCTGCATAAGTTATTATAATTGTAACACTAAAAGAACCTTGTGCAGGATACCAGCAAAGACACTCGAACCAGAAAGCGTCAACTGTATATTGACATAATGCGGCGAGGACCTCATGCCTTTGAAAACTTGCTGGAAGCTCTTACAGAAGCTGGCAACTGGGACTTGGTGCGAGAGCTGGACCCCAACAACCCACTACATTTTTCACACACACCAAGGTTACCTCCTACTTCTGCAAATATAGGTAATCTTTTGAGCAATGTTTCTTATTAGTTACTAGCTGCGTCACGCGGTTTTACCCGCATTAAGAATAGTAACGTAATGCTTGATAGCCTATAATCTTCCTCATGAATGGATCTATCATATTATACAAAAAGAATTTTTCAAATCGGTCCAGTAGTTCCTGAGATTAGCGCGCTCAAACAAACAAACAAACTTTTCAGCTTTATATATTAGTATAGATTATTTATACCTATACATTGTATGTATGTACAATGTTACATATCTATATATTTTTAACTTACATACATACAAATTTTCAATGCGTAAATAACTTACATTAATTTGTTATTTCAGGTTCATCGAGGTCTCAACCATCTAGCTATGTCAGTATAAGCACCGAAAAAAATAAGGCCAAAACTGAAATGGAAATCAATGAAAGTAGGTACATATATTATATTGATAACCTTCCTATAACCATCGTATTATGTTAACCATAAAAGGGACACAAGGAAGGAAAAATTTTGTTATTTTTAAAAGAACTATTTTTTTAGCTTATTTTAAGTAAAAATTAATTTGATGTAATGTAAATAAATTAATTTACGATTAATATTAAGACTACGATTAGATTGCGTGCCAGAAATTACTAAATGCGCGAAAACTATTATACTTTTCTTATTGTCGAATTTTACCACAATAAATTAGCAAATAAATAACTATTTACTAAGTAACTAAGTATACTATATTTGTATTATGTATATATGATTGCAGGTGCCAAGTTGAGTCTAGCAAGAGCATCGCTGGTACCTAGTGAAATTCCCCACTTTCACATTGTGAAGTCAACAAAATTCTTTGAAGACAACGGAGATGGTATATCCAGTTTACAGAAATTCTTTACTTGTTACTGTTTTTATGCATCGTTTTGCAATGTGACAATGTTTACAGATTTGAAGCTATATTGTACGCGAAGCCGGCAGCGAGGCATGCTGCTCATGTTCAGCTACACAGAGTTTTCCGACGAGTCTTTTCGCAGCGGCGCCGATGTAGACTGCCGCAACCTTAAGTACTTGTTCGACCAGTTCGGCTTCAAGGTTTTGGGGTACAATAACCTCACACAGAAGGTGAGTGTTTTTTTGGAGACTGCATCAGATCGTTGTCACTATATTTCTAAAGAATAAATGGAGCAGTAGTTTTTTTCCTTTTTTTTTAAATTTAACATACAACTATATTTGCTAGTGATAGATATAAATTTTATTAATTCATCAAAATGTAGTTCTAAATCAAGAACTGACGATATTTTAGTATATAGAAATAAGATAGAAAATAAGTAGTCGGCTGTCACAAGTATTGATTACCTTAGTGTTGGGAGATGCCAGTAAGTGAAGTATGTATAATAATATGGTGTTGTTGTGTCCAGGAGACGCTGCACACGCTGGAGTCGCTGCGGCAGGTGCAGTCGCTGCAGGCGGCGGAGTGCGTGTTCGTGGTGGTGTCGTCGCACGGCCACGAGCGCGCCGGCGACTCCGACGTGGACGTGCGCTGCTACGACGGCAGCATCAGAGTCTATCAGTTCATCGACTACTTTAGCAACACTCACTTTCCAGAGTTGAAGGGCAAACCCAAGGTTTTCATCTTCCAGATATGCCGGTTGGTGTTATTATAGTGTATTTTTATTTGAACAAGATATATAAACATTAAAAACATATATTACATATTTTGTTTGGGACGTTTTGAAATGAATGTTTGTTTGGAATTGTGTATTGTATTGTGTATATTGCAGCGGTCGCAAGGAGAACCGCGTGTCGCGCTCGCTGGAGATGGACGGCGGCGCGCGGGGCGCGGGCGCGCGGGGCGAGGCGGACGGCGCGGCGCGCGGGGCGGCGGCGGGGGACGAGGAGCGCCTGCGCGAGTACTCCGACATACTCATCGCCTACTCCACTGTGCCCGGTATGCTCTGCTCTGCTCGACAACACTTTCATATTTGTTAAAATTATTAGGGGCGTAACCTATATAGCATGGGTAGTCTTATGTAACATGAAGTCCAGCAGTTAAAGTCCTTGCTCTATACTGCGGGCAGGTTGCTTGTAACAGTTGTAACTCTATATCAGTGCAACGTATAGTGATATTGAGAAGAGATCCTGTCGTACATTGCAGGGTACGTGTCGTACCGCGACCGCGAGAAGGGCTCGTGGTACATCCAGACGCTGTGCGAGGTGTTCGCGGAGCGCGCGCACGAGCGCCACGTGCACGACCTGCTCACGCTCGTGGACCAGCGCCTCGAGCGCTCCTTCCCCGGCCAGACCTCCTCTATCGAGAACTGGGGCTTCAACCGCCGCCTCTACCTGCACCCGGGCCTCTTCCTCGACCACCACTGACCACCACTTGTATTGTCACTGGATATTGATACTACGCTCAATCTACATGTTATTAAAAAATAAGATAAGATAAAAAATCATCATGTCTATTAAACTATGCTAAATATCTTATTAGATACTTGGATCGTAGTTTTTTAAAGAATCTTTTGAGATCTTTTTGTTATAATATCATATAAGGAAAAGTTAGGAACAATTATATTGATAGATAATGGATTGTGATATTAGTAATTAATGTGAAATAACTTTTCATATGTATATTATTTAGTATTTCCGTAACTCTCTCCTCCAAACATGACATACGACCAGGTTTAATTTTAATTACGCAAATATTTGTACTAATTAAAGGTTATTAAAATTGTATTGTACTGTTGTAGTAAAAACTGCGTAATTATATTATCGTTATATCTTTATACATTATACAATCTTAAGCTGCATTGCATTTATTTTTAAGTAATATTAGTTAATAAATTATATATTTTAAGAACTAATTTATTGTTGTAAGTATTTTTAAAGAATTTTACAATTTGAAATATACTTTAACAAAGGAAATATGTTTATATTAAATTGACTAATAAAAAGACCACTGCCTGCCAGACATAGTTTATTATGATAACATCGATTTAAGATCACATACAAAAATATACAAAGAGTATAATGTAGTCAAAGAAATCACTTATTTTAAGAATAGCTGGAAGGGGTCGTCTACATGCTTGCGAAGTTATCTTTAGTAAATTGATCTACAATATGTAGATTTTGTTGAACTAACCCCATTGGGTATCGATAGAAGTGTCTGGTTTGAAAACTCCTGTACACAATGTTCTCCGTGGGGCACCCGCGACTGGTGTCGCAGAGGCAATGCGTTACGTACATTCATTGGGCGTTCCAACTTTAAAAATAAACCGTATCCGGACTACATTCAGATGTTGATAGTACAAAATACTTCTAGAAAATGTATATTTCGTTAGTTTTTTTATGGAAGTATAAATTACACAAGGAAAAATATTAAATGCAAGAGGGAAGGCTAAAACTTATACATATTACAGAAGTTCGGATATTTAGATGCATATTAACAACTTAAACTACATTTATTTAAACAAAACAATGCATTCCCAAATATCCTGGAATCTTGCAATTTAAAAAGAAATAAGCTACTTCCGTAATTTTATAGTCAATACACCTTTAGGTTAATATGCATTCAAATATCTGATGTTTAAAAGCCTCTTTTGTTCCAACCTTGATTCCAACATTCCAACACTCCCACGCGACATTTAGTAACATTGACAATCAGGATATACAGTATACACAACAGTGCAAGCTATTGTCACTACGTTGAGCTTTAAGTAATACAATAGAATATACAACCAGTAGGAAGAACATTATCAAGTCCGTTGTCCGTGCTGCATTGCCTAAGACTGTAGTACACATTAAAACAATATTGCTCTACCTCTACATACTTACAAAACATCCTTAAATACAGTTGTAAAATTGTAAATAAATACTGTGACTTACAATAATTTATCATAGTATTAATTAAATAATTTTTGAATATGTTACTTTTTGTACTTTTTTGACAACAATTAATTAATATTTGAAAAATATAACTGTATATTGTGTATATATCTATTATTTTGAAATAAATAGTGTCGTTATTTTAACTATTATATTAGAATAGTGTACTTAACACTTATAACTAAAGTTCTAGTATGTACAACAGCCTTTTGAATCATTAATAAAATACCTATCGATCAGAGACAGAAGCGACTAGCACGCTTAATTTACTCAGATTCAACCACTGCTGAATACATTGTTGCCTCTCATTAAACTGAACATAACCATCACATTTCCCCAGGTGATTAGGCGAGAGCATGCCAAGCTCACTTTTTATAAAGTAAGTATACTCATTTATCTTCTCTAGCCATCTTTGCAGGGGGGTGATGAGGGAGCTCTGGTACAACCAGTTCAGCACTGAGGTCCGCGACCACCACGGCTCGAAGGACTTCCAGTCGTAGACCACTATGCCGTCGTACCAGTTCTTCTTGGCGTCAGTCTGCTCGCTCTCGCGGTACCTCGTCCACTTCTCACAACACCTGAGGTTAGTGAACGTCACCTCATCAGCGAGGAGGTCGACAACGGCGTCGAGCGTATCGTTGGAGGCGCGGCGGGGGAGCGCGGTGCGGTAGGCATGCGGGGCGGGGTCGGAGACTGTGATGGTGGCGGGAGACGCGGCGGTGGTGGGGGACGCGGCGGGCGCGGAGAGGGCGTGCGCCAGCAGTAGCGCGGAGGCGAGCAGCGCAGCGAGCGTGGCGGCGCAGGCGAGCGCGGCGGCCGCGCACGCGTGCACCAGCTGGCCAGCCAGCGCGCCGTCACAACTCACTGTCAGGTCTGTGTACGTGAAGAACCCGTGCAGCTGCGCCTGCTTCAGCGCCACCTGCCGCTCGAGCCATTCTAACCCACTTCCAAATGATTTTTCGCTAACGTAAATATTCCAATCCTGCAAGTAGAATTTGGGAGTTATATGGAAGTATGTATTTCTTTTCTTCAAAATTTATAGTGTGGACTTTTTAGATATACGACTTACGATTGCGTTGAGGAATTCAATTTCAAGTTTTTTAAGCTGGTGCAGCTCAAGACCACCCGATGCCGCCCACTCGGAGCAGATGACTTCATCATCTTCACCATCATCTTGCAAAAATTTATTGCTAACCATCTGAAATTTTAATTCACGAATTCACGATTAATGAAAAAGTGACAAATTAATAATAGTCGGAAGAATAGTAGGAAGGAATCTAATAATGATTACCAATGAAACAAGAAACAGGTCGGAAGGCTCAGCGGCCGCGAGGTAGTCCGCGTTGCAGCGTTTCAGGCGCTCGAGGTAGAGGATGGCGAGCACGAGCGCGCACGGAGACACGCACGCCGAGCGCGCCACGCCCGCCGCCGCGTCCGCGTGCAACCGCCGCAGCGAGCGCCCGCGCTGCGCCACCGACCACAGCGAGCAAGATATCTCTGCCAAAAACCCAGATATTCATTTGCTATAACAACTAACTTTTGCTTGTCACTATCCATGTGCATTGGGGTAATGATTAAGCATACTTAAGTTACATATACTACAAAGATATTGTTTTTAGCAGATCTAAAAAAAATTCAGCAATTCAAATCTTGAGATATAAATCTTCTTAAGGTTGATAGGCTCATTTAATCTAGGAAATAATAAATTGTAACATTAGTAAATGTGTGAACTGTAAGCTTTAAAAATTCACCAGTAACTGGGAGACTGAGGCAGGGCAGTGTAGGTAGCTGGCCATAGTACAGGGTCTTAGAGATCCGTTTCAAGAATTCCTTGTGGTCACCCATTGTCTGAAATAGTTAGCAAGAAAAAAAAACCTAGTACAATTTTTCTAATGAAATGTAATACTTTATTAATTTAAATAGTTTATACAGTAGGTAGTAATATGGAATCAATCAAGTAGGCATACAAAATGCCTGTAAATATTGATAAGAAAACACTTAATATAATTTGTTAATTAAATCAACAATTTTAATGTTGATTTAATTAATATAAATAGCAAAATAAGTGAGGAAAAACACTCCACTTCTATTATTACTACAATGTTACATATTTATAAAATGGTACTGTGTAAATAAACAATGTTACATTAAAAGTATGAGTCACAATTCCGATAAAAATAACATAGGTTATAATAAGTTAATCACGTTATGTCGTTACATGTCGGTTATCGCCGCCTTATGAAGACGAACTAATGCGAACGCATGCCACAAGCCACTACAATACAAAGACAATGTTATTGAATAAGATTATCTCTTTATGTAAGATTTTTTCTCCACTGAAATTTAGTTTAATAATGGAAAATGGATCAAATTATAGTTCATGGACACGGTAATATTACTATAAGCGGTGGTAGTTTCAAGCCACGACCACATCTTGCTTTGCTTTGCTTGACTTGACCTCCTTCTTACCTTGATCTTGGTCCTAGAGCCCTCCTTTTTTCGTTTAGATACATTCGACATAATTGAGCTTATTACAAACCTTTAGTAGGTTTAGAACCACAGTTTAGATTTAAAATACTAATAACAGTTGTCAATTTGGAACTAAATAATAATTTAACTAAACGAAGAGAAATCGCCGAACTTGTCGACGAATTTGCAACAATAAAATGACAATTACTGACAGTGAAATGCATGAAATAAGTTGACAGTCAGTCAAAATGACAGACTTTTAGCGATTAGTGTCAGTGTCACAGTTACTCATTGTCGGTATTGTCAGCAACAGCCTTTTATTACGGCCTTTTACTTTTCCTTTTTTTTAAATTATTGCGTTACGTTTACAAATTATATGGCATTGGTTTATTTGGTTCTAATAAAATGTGCTCATAGTAATATTGTGCTAACTTTCAAAAATAGGTAACGCTTTCTGGGACTGTTTAGTCTAGAACATGTCTAGAATGTTCTTGGTTCCATGACCTCTGTGGTAAAGCTAACCTAAGTCAAATTGAGTTGAGTACCTATTCCTGTTGGTTGTCAATTTGACTGTCAAGTGTCAAATCAAAATGTCATTTTGCTAAGCAAGAGGAATGTACGGCGGTTGCATTTCTTATTCTTTGTCGGAAAATTATATTAATTGTACATAGTTAGAACGATGGTCTTAAAATTAATACGTTATTTAATGCATGCTAATAATTTGTGAATATTAGGAAAAGTGTAAAATGTGAAGTTCATACAACGTTCTTTCATAGGTGCCTGTGCTTTTGTTCGGAATATTGATTTGTTTTATTTCACGGAGGACTATTTCTCAAAACGATGTAGGTAGCACTGTAGTGTGCCCTATTGAAGTCGATGCTAGTGGAGTGGTGTCAGAAGTTGCGTGGAAGCTGTGATAATGCATGAGCAAGATGAAAACTAAAAGTTTTCTGTTGTTCTCCACGTCCGTGTTCGCAATAAGCATATTTCTGATAGTATTCCACTCGCAGCCGCCGCAGTCCATCCAGAATATAGTGACGCAGACTCATCAACACATAAAGGACTTTCAGGTAAGTAAAGCTCCAGTGATGATGAAAGTTTCATTCACTCTCAACATGCCTAGTTTGAATGAATATAATTATATTTTTTGTACCTCTACTGTAGAGCTACAAGCAGGTTTTGCACAATTTTTAGATAAAGCTAATCCTACTCTTATTGTAAAATATTAACCTGACCCTGATCTTGGTCTGTATGTAATAGATGTTTATGGTAAGTTTTTTTTGTTATTGTTATTACCTACTATGCTTATTATAGAGTTTATAAAAAGATTAATTGCACATGAAATACTAATATTATATTTTATGCAGTCTTATAAATTAATGGTGTTTTTTTCATGTTTAATTGCTTTTGCTTTCATTCTGTACTATCAAGAAAAACAATGCATGCATGACAAAAGATCTTCAATCAATTACTAAATTTAATTATATTATATGTTACTGCATACATAGAATTTATTAGCATTGAAAGAATTACTATAAAGCAAAAGAGCGTGGCTGTTTATGTGTATATTGCTATATGCACTTTAAAGGCTTTTAATATAAACAAAATAATATACTTATCCTAAATTGTCTGCATGCGCTTGTAATACAAGAAAACCATTAAAATTTAATCTATATCTATATATAGGTACACCAATGTAACACATAACACAAAATTTAATTTGATATCCTTCAGAAAGTTATTCTCATTTCCCTTTTGTGAATATTCACAATACCATTAAGCACAAACGTGGTATTACTGCTATTGTAGATATAGTTTATCAAGTATAAGTGCGCAAGTAAGAGATGTAAAATCACAACGCAGCAGGTGTCTCTATCCCAGGAGCAGCTGCGCGATGTGGAGGAGCGGCACCTGGTGCAGGAGGAGCGCTACATGCAGCTGGTGGGGCTGGGCGCGCCGCCGCGCAACGCTAGCACCCCCACACTCGTGACGTACGCGCGCGGCGACGACCCCGCGCTCGTCGTCGGCTTCGTGCGCGCCGCCGCCCGCCTGCCCTACGCCGTACTTGTGTACAACGTGGGGCTTAAACCATATTCCTTGGCTGTGGTGACTTTACTTTATTATTGTTGTTGAACTCAATAGCATCATGTAAGCTAAATCATCTAAATTCTAGCAATGTGAGCGTGCGATTGTGCTTATTGTTATTTTAAAAAAAATTTAGGCTTTCCGGTGCAGTCCTCAGTTTTTGAAATTACCTTTTAAATTGAAAATGACATAGAAATGTTTACATTACACATTTTTACACAGGTATCAAACTACTGCAACTCTTCAAAATGTTCCATTGTCGACTTTGACTTGGACGCGTTCCCTTCGCACGTCAGCGATGAAAGCATATACGCATTTCGACCGCTCATCATACAGGTAAACATTCTTCAGTTCATAAATAGCAATTTAAATAAAATATTCAACTTTGAACTTTTTTAGTTTTTCTTGAAATAAGACCATGTGATTTCAAGAGTTTATTTTTGGATAATATGTAACAATGTAAATTATATACTTTAGCTTTTATAACTTGAAGTCGGTTTTTATTTTTTGCTTAATAGGTATTTATAATATAATCAACCATAAACAATAACTTTTATGGTGTTTTTTTGTTTACTAATTATAATGACTAGTTCTCACTGACGCAGCCATTTAAAACAAAACACCTAAATTAGACAAAAAGTTGTGAAAAATAACTTCGCTAATTGGTGGTCGGCCTCCCGACATACTCGTAAGCCCCAGTACTCAACCTGCCATGCCTCGCGACAATAATTAGCACTTTACCTAATTTCGCCGCCGCGTTGTACTAACTAGTGCCCGCAGAAGTCAAGTGCTTATTAATTTTTTAAATTATTGAGCTATCTACTAGTGGTATTAATTAACTACGTCGTTAGTACCTATAATGTTCTATTAACTGATCACTTATTACGGTCTACCTTGTACCAAAGTCTGCGTATCAGTTGAAAATACCTTGATTATTTCATGGTAGTGATTGATTAAATCTTACAAGATTTGTACAGACCTCTAGGTAGAAACGTCCTTAACACGAACAGTTAAATTTATTTCTCATAGCGTGGGGACAGAACTAACTAAAATTGGTTTGTTATTATTGTGTAATACAATCTAATTCTTGTAATTTAATTTAAAACCCATATAATTTCGTCGTTATAATATGTGCTTAGTATATTGCAGACGTAAGAGTAGAGTTATAAGGACTTTATACAACATATTACAGATTAGACGGCAAAGCCTGTCTTTGTGAAACCTTTTAAGTGCTTTCATATGAAACCACCAAAATTACGCTAAGTACATTTTCTTAGCTCACTTTAATCCGCGTTCTTATTTCCGTTTCTGTTTTCAAAGACTTCACGTAGTAGGAAGTAGGTATTTATTGAAAGCACTAAATCCACTGAAAGATAATGCTTTTGTTTGGAATGGTCCAGGTTTTGATTATTTAATTTCAGTAAAACCAAACGATTAATCCATTTTTTTTACGTATATTAATTGGCTGGCTGTTTTACATTTATCGTATATTGTTTGGGCTTCAAATTTGTTATCACCAACGTAACCCTAGAAACATTACGTAACTAGGTATTGATTGTAAGATCTTTCGTAATGGTAACAAAATGCAGGATGGTGACACTGCTCATTCAACTCATAGCAAGTTATCGTAATATTCGGTACAAGTCGAGTTGCAATGAATCATGGACCGTTAAAGTGGACTTTAGACGACATGTATCATCGTAGCGCTAAAAACATTAATAGACTATATGAATTATGTGCAATATATAATAATAGCTGTACCACGCGGTTACACTTGCGTTAAGAATAGTAACGTAATGCTTGATAGCCCACAACCTTCCTCATGAATGTAGCTATCATATACAAAAAGAATTTCTAAAATCGGTCCAGTAGTTTCGGAGCCTATTTATACAAACAAACAAACAAAACAATCAAATCTTTCCTCTTTATAATATTAGTATAGATAGTATAAATTACGAGTTGGTACATCTTTCAAAGTGGACATAGATTAATCTACTTGAAAGTAAGAAGCGAATGATAAGGATATGATTTAAGTCACATTACTCTATCGGTTTTTGTGATTTTCATGCGATAAGATTTTGTTATCACTAGTTAGGTACCTGACGTTGACGTTCCTATCGCACCTTTAATGCCGTTAACTTGGTAAACAATCATAATATATCTTCCACATTTCTAACATATAGGTGAGTCATATACTGGCCTTCAACCCTTTTTTATGTCCCACTGCTGGGCACGGGTTTCTTCCCACAACCGGGGAAGGCCTCCACCTCCACGCTGCTCCAATGCGGATTGGTGGAGATACGGGTTAGTGGCCAACCCGTGTCGGATGTTGCCAAACCGCCCAAAGGGCCTCC
>DWAV01001388.1:0-13746 GCA_018231305.1 Noctuana lactifera
GATAGGAATGGAAATGGAAAAACAGACAGACAGATAAAATTACATAATAATATCATTGGTTGAGATATATTGTGTGATGCTACTTCTAGCTTCGGTACTCTTTTTTGGAAAAACAGTACATTATGATGAAGGATAAAGCAGAGTAGAAATTGGTGTTTAATGTTTTGTTAATCGTTCATGAAAAGCAACCAAGTATACAGGCCACCTGCTGTTAAATGGTTACAGCAACCCATGGACACCCACATCCACTTAAAAAAGAAGAGAAGACCTGTCTGAAGTTATGGACATGTTACATGACGGCATCCACACTCCCCAACCAAGACACAGACTTGCTACACAGTGGGTTATGAGGGCATTTCTACCATACAATCATGTATACCCATCACCACCTTGTGTATCAATAAATAAGTGCTTAAAGAAATTAATGTTCAACTCTTTTATTTAACAGGAAGTGATGATTTGCAGCAGAGCCAAGTAAATGACCTTATAGCATTTTTAAAGACACATTTGTCTGGAAAAGTTTTTGAAGTTCGCACGACACAAAAGTTAGACTCTCATCCTTGCGTTATTGTTGTGCCTGAGATGGCGGCTGCCAGACATTTCATTAGGACACAAGCGCAAAATTTAAGTGAAGAGAATAGATTTGCGTTACTTAGACCACAACTTGAGATAAATGCTAAGTAAGTGCTAAACATTAATTTCTAAGTCATTACAAATAATTCTATTTAAGAATTACTATACAATATATAATAATTACCTATTTTGTGTGTAATGCAATGTTATATTATTATTTATGACTTTTTTTCTACAGGCATCCAATAGTAAAAAAATTGCACAAGTTACTGTCTAGTGACAAGGAGTTAGCAAATATGGTTGCTCAACAATTATTCTCAAATGCAATGGTTACAGCAGGCTTGGTGATGGATCCAAGAAATCTAATTACAAACATTAATGAGCTGTTGATAAAAGCTTTAGAAAAACACTAGTAATTCATATAGTTGTTACAATTATTTACAAATTAAAATATAATAAAAAAAAATTGTTTAATTTAAAATTACAACATAAAGGCCAGCGCTAACCAATACAACAGAGTGGCATAGCAAGTAGAAATGATTTCAGATGGTCAGCGCCGGCCATATTATGACCTCTACATCCCAATGGAACGATCAAATTCACTACTCTGTCTCATTTTCCTCTGACCATCCTGACTTGCGAAAGTTGATACGAGATTAGTCGAGGTGGAGATTTTAAAACGAATTTTATATGGCAACTTTAAAAGAAATATTATTAATTTGATTGTAACTTGAATTTTATAGATATTTACTATATTATTATTATATTGATCGTCGAATTTAATAATATTTAGTGTCTTGCCTTCAAACCTTTTTATATTCCACTGCTGGGCACGCGTCTCTCCCCAAAACCGGATAAGATCTGGAGCATACTCCACCACGCTGCTCCAATTGCTGTTGCACGGGTTAGTGGCAAACCTGTGTTTGATGTTGTTAAACCGCCCAAAGGGCCTCCGACATCGACCAAGTTTATCAACTATTACCTATCGATAAAAACCGGGACCGACGGCTTAACGTGCCCTCTGAATTACGAAAGCGCGCATAAAATTTGTCACTAGCGTAGCGGTTAGGTCACCCATCCGAGTACCGGCCGCGCAGCTTTGCGTTGCTTAACAGTGAGAGCGAGATTGAGATCGCTTGCGATCCAAACTACCAGCGAGGCTATTCGCGATTATAATAAATATTAAATTTAGTATTAACTAAAAACAGTTACAGTTTCATATTCATCTTTGGTCTCGAGCATACATACATATTATTCTATTTAAAATAATATATGTACTCTGTGGTCTCGGGTATTTAAGCCATTTGAATTGAACGTAAAACGAAACGTCAATAATCAATCGACCGAAGCGGCTCACGTACAACAATGAAAGAAGTGGCGCCTCCTCGAACTCGAAATTAGACAGGCGTAACGTGTAAAATATTTTAAATATTTCAAACGCGTCTGAAGCTAGTTTTAATAACATTTAAAAGAACATTTACAGATACAGTTTTTAAACATTATTTGATTGTGATTATTTTACAAAAGCATCGAAACTGTCTCCTTTGTTTCAATTTGGATTTTTCGCCCGGCGTTTTAAATGGGACAAGCATTAAAGCTTCATGGTTCGTTTATTACCATTTTGGTGAATGAAATAGCCGTTTAAATTATATTAAAATTTCTCAGTTGTAAGTTAAGAATCACATGTTCGGCGTGAGAGTTAGTGGTCAACCATGAGTACGACGGACATAAATAAAGTAGATGATGAGGATAGTAAGACGTTGGATAAGCAGCAGATAGAAGCGGAGGAAAAAGAAATGATGCTGAAAGGTGAAAACGATAATGCAGAGGAGGCAGCGGAGCTAAAGACGGACAACGAAGGCCTCGTGAAAGCCGCGCTCTCGGGAGATGTGACTGAACAAGGTCGCGAAGTTAAACCAAAATTTATTCCCATCGGGGCTATCAAAATGCCAGGTTTCTTTACCAGGAACATCGAAAAGGATAAATCCAAGGTAACCAATGTAATTATTAATTATTGACTTAGGTACATAGGTTACTTTAGACTGGAATAGGACTTCCTTCAAAATTATATTATTATTATTCTTAAACACCATGCGTTTTTAATAAAGGATATTTTCATTATTCGTGGTACCTACGTTCCCAAAAAAATTTCGTAAATATGGAATGGTAATTTAATTTGTATGTGATTATGGTACAGAAGTAGAAAAAGCGTAGATATCAAAATAATATCAATTTATTGTGAGATTGTTTACGATACATACATACATCATTACTTTATTATTTTCAGCCTAATGCAAAGGTCTTAAGAACTAGTAGTGTATTCATTTGCACCTTTTTAAAGGTGTTTCAATTTCGATCAATGTGGGTTGTTGCCTTACAATAAAATTAGCCTTCTAGTTTCATACTTACACTTAGCATTAAATAAGTCAGAAAATTTAGATACATATTTGAAAACAAGCCACTAATTTGCATTTGTCATACTGTAAACCTTTGGCTTCTTCTTTTCTTTCTTTCCTGTGACTTGCTGCTTGTTGAGAATACAGAGTTATGATTTTCTAGCAAGTCACTTTCTGTTAAATTGTCATTTTGAGGCAAGCAACTCTTGAATGTCCCTTTTAAACCTATTTCATCCTATTTCGTTTACTCATGAGCAAAATTCTCAATATGTGGTTGTCTACCAGTACCTATTGATGTCTTAATATTTTTTTAGTAAACATAGGTAGGTAGGAACGATTATTTGACATAATTGTAATATTAGAAATTTAATTTTATCCATAATTAGGATGATGAAGCAATAGAGAAAGACAATGAGATTGAAAAGAGCGCAGACAAGGTTGAAGATGATTCTAATGCCAAGCCTAAATTTAAATTCCTACAAACTTTTACACAGTTTTTGCAGCGCCCCCAAAATGAACAAGGTATGTATTCTTTATTGTAATCCTGCTGGGATATTGAAGTATTTAAAATAAATTGGAAGTATACAATATAATTCACATCTAGATAAAATAAAATTTATACATAATGACTTGCAATATAAATAGTTATGTCAATATGGTGATTACATTAAAATTATTTCATGAAAATAATATGAAAAAACTTTAGATTAAGCTTAACATTTTTCTAACTTTTCTATAAAATAAAAAACAAAATGAAAGATCTGTTAATCTTTCTCTCATTGTTCATAATTACATATATTTATCTAAATGTTTTTTAATTCAATATGAAAATGAAAATAAATTAGTTAATTTTAATGTCTTCAATGATAATGAAGTTACAGATGATGCCACTCAACGCAAAAAGACATTTGGTTTGTTCAATATGAAATATCCAAAGATGTTTCAAAAGCGCACAATCACAGCAGAAGCTACTTTGGCCTCAATGGAAACTCTGGAAGATAAACTTGACACACCAAATGATGGAATGGAAAATATTAAGCTGGATATGACAGTAAGTTATGTTTTAGAAATAACACAGTTATTTCATGTACAACAATATTTACATAACATAGTTCTAATAGCTTTCAATCTTAAGCCACATATAGACGTAAATGGTGCAAATTTATACTATATATTCCAGAACTAATAAATGGCTTATATAAATAACTTTAAAAATCCTCTATCTATACCAAAGTTTCAATTAAAATATTAGTCATTCTTATAACACGTAAAACAAAAAATAAAATATAAATCTTTCAGGAACCAGAAGAGGGCAAAGTAGCTACTAGACTTCCATTAAAAGAAAGGATTCGGCAGAAGAAATTTATCATGGGTATGAATTATCTCAATACATGAAAACAATACAGATTTCTATTCTTTATATTAAAAAAGTAACTAAAAAAAAGGATATTATGTTTACTGCAGCTAACAAATGTCTTTGTGCGTTTATTGATTAATACATTTAAGAGAATATTTGAATATATGGTAGATAACTGCTTTATTTGTACTAACAGATGACATCATGGTTTGTGTTGTTGCTCTGGTGGTTTTGCTGGCCGTTATTATTGGCATTATCGTTGGAGCTCGCGCTGGCCCGCCCTCTGAGCGCCCGTTACGTCTCGGCCGCTACATCACTACTCTGACAACCTGTGGGCCTGTTGAAGGGTAAGCTTAGGAAATTAATTGATATATTTTGCATTTGCATTGTATGTATTAAATACTTCATTACTGAAACTTTTTTGTTACAGAATTTTGGATGACGGTGTTTATAGCTTCAAAGGAATTCCTTATGCAGCACCACCGATAGAGGAGAAGCGATTTACATATGCTCAACCTCTGAACGACATATCAATGTGCTGGAATGGAACTTTCCAAGCTCACGAACGTGGCCCGCTCTGCATACAGTTTTTAGAGAACGGAACAATCACAGGTGAAGAAGATTGCTTAAGTTTGGATATCGTGACGCCGCACGTGAGATACGACTCGCCGCTGCCCGTAGTGGTGCTGGTGGGCGCCAACACGCTGGCAGGTGGCCTCAGCCCCGCTCAGCCCTCCGCCCTCTACGCGCGCACAAAGGAAGTAGTCTTTGTACGTCCTAACTTCAGATTAGGTCCTTTCGGATTTCTAGCGCTCGACATCCTTTCAAATTCTAAGTATCCTGCTACATCAGGAAATTATGCTCTTAGTGATCTCTTAGTTGCATTGCAGTGGATCAACTATAATATCAAACATTTCGGCGGAGACCCAGAATCCGTAACGCTTCTCGGTCACAGGGCCGGGGCCACTTTGACTGCAGCATTGACGACTACCAAAAAGGCGCATAAATTGTATTCTCGAGTGTGGCTTTCATCGCCCTCGGTGATATTTCCTGGCGAACCTTTAGAAATAGCACATAAAAATAATGAGCAGTTCAAGCAAATAAGTAAATGTAACGATGCCGATTGCTTGAGACGTAAGTCTGCCATCGAAATTTTAGCTGCAACTCCCGACACTTGGCTCGGAAGCACCGTCGATTCCCTGCCGCACTCTGACGAATCAAGACGCTCCTGGCTAGTCCTCGATGGTGATTACCTGCGAACTCACGCCTACGAAAGCTGGGATGCCCAAAGAGAAGCCAAGGAGATCGGCAAGAATAAAGTGTTCAAACCCATCGTATTCGGCACGACGCTTCACTCCGGACACTCCGAGCGATTGTTCAAGCAACACATGAACTGGACCTCGGATTTAGTTGAGAAAATGGTGAACGAGAGTTACATCGGTGAGAAAAACCTTACGAACACCGTGTTCAATCATTTCAACAAAACGTACGAGGGTCTCGTGGAGGTGATCTCGTCGATCCGCACGCTGTGCCCGCTAGTGACCCTGGCGCGACTGCGTCTGGCGGCGCCGCTGTACGTGGCGCGCGGTGCGGGCGCGCCCCCGGCCGGCATCGACGCCGACGTGGAGGCCATCCTCGGCACCTTCGACTCGGAGACGCCAGGGCAGCGCCGCTACATGGCGGCCATGCAGCAGCTCTTCTACTACTACGTGTGGCACGGCCGCCTGCCCGGGCCCGACGCGGGGCTCGTGGCGGTGGGGCAGGACCCGCTGCCGCTCGCCTCGCTGCCGGCTTGCGACCTGCTCATCCAGGAGGACATCGTTCCTCGCTACGCACACCTCGACTAGGATACCCATATACCCGGATTGTGTGGTTAAGTATAATTTGTTATAAGGCTTTCTTATTGTATTTACGAGAAGTGACTTCATGCTGTGGCTTTGTTATATTGTACTTAATAGTCACCTTAATTATAAGGCAGAATGGTCAGTTTTTGAACTCATGAAGGTAATAATAGTTTCAGAATAGAACTGATTGAGTTCAGTATTATTAAATAACTTTACCAATAATTTTTTGAGGCAGCATACACAAATATGATTTCAATGACTCAACATTCCTATTCACTTAAAAATATTTCGTACATAATGTACAAATATGAATGAAATAGGTAGAGCTATATTAATTTTATTTTGAGATTCGAATCTGAATAAGTACAAGTAAATATTCAAGGTACCAAATTAGTTATCAATTGATACTCAAATTATACTCATATTATAAATTATTAGTCATGAATCGTTTAACATTAACTTTATTTTGTATCACCAGTAAAGACCAAGACTGATATCTCTCATTTTAATTCATGGATCTCAAATTGAGTTTTGCTAAAATTTATAAATCTTTAAAGTGTATTTAATAAAGCCAGTTAATAAAATATTAATTTTGTTACCACAGCTAACCCATCGTGTAGTAGTTTAGTAAGTTAGATAATAGTTTTCGTGTTTTTAAGTGGAAGTGTTTTCTATACATTATACATCTAACATGTTTAGTCATAATTAATAATTACCTTTAACCTTTTGTCCATATATAAAAGTAATTGTGATTTAATTTGAAGTCTGACTTATCCAAAGAGTGGTTTTGTGGATAATTTTATTTAGCACTTGTAATAGTGATGTAATAGTAATATGATGTAGCATTTGTACTCAGTGTGAATTAGATTTATAATGAATTACAATAAATTTTTTTAGTTAATATTGTCTTGCCATTACTTTTAAACATAGGTATACCAGTATTCTATAACTTTTTTTTACCAAAGTCTAAGTTTACTTGTCAAGCAAAAGCCTTTTGTATCAATGTATCGATTACCATGATCTCAATTAAATTAAGGAGTCTTTCCGACACTGTACTGACAAAGGTAAATTAAATTACTTACTTTAAGTAATGAAGTGGATCTGTATTCAATATGTTTTCTATTTATACTTAGGATACTTTAAAATTATTTTAATATCGATAGGTTTTGTACAAACCAGAGCAGTAATATTAGTGTTCTTACTGCATTGTGTTCTTATTAGTGTTTTTAAGTTATTTTCTATATTAGAATAAAATTTATAGCAATTATTAAACGCTTGATTTTGTAAATTGGTTTCTAAAATAAAAACCGTAATGGCGCAATGGTTTTTTATTTGGCGTAAATGGAGTGTATTTTAATCTTTAGATAGACTTAAGACTAGCCACCTGATGGTAAGTGGCAAAATAGGCCACGATTTGAAATCAAGCATATTATTATGGAACCAGTGGCGGTGTAATTTTTATTTTGTTAATAGATTCCATTTGGTTATAAATTAAAATAATGGAACTATGATTAATACTAAAGTAGGAATTTATACAGTCGAACATAGAACCTTCTCTTTTTGCAAGTCTGCAATAAAAGGGATAACTGGATTCAAATATTTTAATAACCAAAAACGCTGCAAGTAGACATTAATTTTCGTAATTTGTAACATTCAACATTAGTTTTTACGTAATGTACTTACAAGTAATATAATTTAACCAAACAGTTAACTGATAAGATCCTTCAAAACGAACATTAAACACTAATAATAAATTAAATAAATACATTATCGAACAAGATTTAAATTAGATTCCAAATGTAAATAGTTGCACTATTATGCCTATTCCGTTCCAACATTATGGAACTTAAGGTAAAATTTTCATTGGAATTTCGAACCTATTTATAGTAGTAAAGTAAGGACAGAAAGATTCTTACGATAGCTTTCGAATTTAGATATGCCAGTAAATTGCCAATCAAATTATACCGCGTGGAATAGGCATAAATAATAAAAAACGGTATTGTATACGATATACAAAAAATTCAAAAAAAATATGTTTTACTCCTGTAAAACCACAAATTAATGATTACGTTCTCTTAAAGGAGAAATTACAATATTTTGGACATTTTCTTTTCCAATTTTTTGAGATTTTCGTGCTAAAGACGGTGACTTTGGTATATTCCTTGAATTTTGTTCCATATCTTTCTTCATTTTATCAATAATTGAAGATTGCTTTGCCACTGTCATGCTCAACTCTTCATTCTCCTGTCGAAGCAGAGACAATTCTACCACCAATGATTGTTGATCTTGAATCTGTTTGACAGAAATAACAATAATTATTTAATAAATTACATACACTGCACTTTTACTAATAAAAACATGTAAAATCCGCAGACAACTCCAGATGGCATTCTGGGCATGTGGTGGCGAATGGGAGATTGAATATCTACTGGTAAAATCATAGAAAAGGACAGGCAAGGAAAATCAAAAGGAATAAAAGTCGTAAAAGTTAATTAGATTTTTTGAACGAATTTGTAGCGTTATTACTATAACTTTATTTACTTCTGTATAAACAATAAAAAGACGAAGTTCTAATTATTAAATTTTATTTTCATTCTGCTGTTTTCCGAAATTTCGATACACCTCACTAGTAAATTGCCAATTTCTTTTTTATACCTATATGTATAAAAAATACATACAGCGAATATAGAATCTTCTGCTTTTTGGAATCGGTAAAAATACGAACCTGTTGCTGAAGGCATCGATTGTCACTCTCGAGACGGGATATTTCGGCGGCCGCTTGCGCCAGCAGCGAGCGCGACTGCTCGGCGGCCGCGGTGACCTGGCCCGCATGATCCGTTGCCAACTCGCACAGAACCCTTTTCTTTTCCACCTTTAAATTTAATTAATTAATTAATTAGATATGTTTTTATTTAAGGTGATCACCTTTCAGTCATCATGTAGCAACATATTGAAATATAAACTTAGATAGGATTTCTATGTCATTTAAGATTGAATGTGTTTGTGTCAATGCATTGCAGTGATCACTTAACATTAGGTGGCATGCTCATATGCTATTATTTCAGAGAAAAAAAACTAACTAGATATGATATTAATTTACCTCGTCGCGAAGCATCTGGATTTGCGATTTAGATTCTTTTTTAATTAGTTCTACATCTTCAATTAACTCATTTTTTATGGATCCGAGTTCGCGATATGCCTCTTTTTCAACATTTTGTAAGCTTTCAATTAAGGACACGTTATGTTCCATTATCCTTGTGTGCTCCTTAGCCAACGCTGCCTTAGACTTCAATATGTTGACGAGAGCTTCTTTATACTCCGTACATTCCATAACAGTGTTATTTAATGTGTTTTTATATGAGGCTAATTCATTTTCAAGCAGTTCTTTGGAGTTACCCAATGATTGTACTTTGTTTTCTAAATGTTCTAATTCATTGTCTGATTCCCTCAGACGCATGCTTAAGACCTGAACGATATCCCTCGTTACTGATAGAGACATTTCAAATTTTTGTTTTTCTTTCGCAGCTCTATCAACTTCTACAGTAAGTTTATTTTTTTCATTCTCAAAATTAATTAATTTCTGCTTAGTGTCCTCCTTAAGCTCTTCTATTTCATTAAGAAGTTGTCTCCTTTCTACTTTCAAAGAGTCATTATCATTACGCAAGTTATGGATCTCTCTTTGGATCAAAATATTTTGTTCTTCATTCTTATTAAAAGTGTATTTCAAATCTTGAATTTCTGTTTCTAGTGATTTTATTGTTTTATGTTGTTGATTGCAATGATCTTGAATACTCCTACTACGCTCTTCGAATTGTATTTCACAAAGTCGCAATTTCTCACAAGTAGCTTCATCAATTTGGTCCAATTTAGCTTGCATTTCTTGGTCCTTAACAATGAGTTCATTTTGCAACTCCTGAATTTTTTCGTCCTTTTCCTTTATAATTTGATGTTTAATTGATTCAATAGAATTATTGTATTTCATCCTTACATTTTCTTGCTCAGACTTGGATTTATTTATCAAGTTCTGTTTTTCTTCCTCAAATTTTGACTTAATTGTTTCCAACTCAGCTTTATATTCCCTTCGAATGCTTTCATTTGCTTCTAAGGCTAATGCATGGTGCCCCTTTACCATTTCAAGCCTTTGGCGTGTTTCATCTAAGCTGGATTCCACATCAGTTAATTTCTTCTGCAAATCCTCACATAGGCTGTCTCTTATAGTTATTATAGTTTCTAGTGATGTTAATTCAACCTGTTTGTTGCTGACCTCTTGTTCTAACTTATCACATTGTTTTTCTAGATCATATATCTTGTTTTGTAGATCTTTATAAATATTATCTACACTATCAGATTTGACAATAATATTGTTTGGTTCATGTTCATCATGTAGGTTAATTTGGAAAAATTGTTTATCTAACTTATCAACATCATTATCACTCGAATTTTCTTTTAAAAAGTTACGCAACATTGCCAGTTCATTTTTTAATTCTTCAATTTGTTTGTTGTATTCTGCTATTGTATAATCCTTGTTCCTGTAACAATATATATCTATTATCTTTAACATTTTACAATTAAAATTACATAATTACATAAAAAATCCATCTCCTTCATAATTCAAGGGGTTAAGGTTTTCTATATATGAATGTCTAAATATTAAATAGTAATTAATTTATGACTCTATACCTGATTTCAACTTCATGAGCTTTCATTAATTCTTCTTGAATCAAAACATTTTTTTCTTTGTCCAATTTTTTATTTGAAAATGATGCTGGTTTTTTGACACTATTGGTTCCTTTGGCTGATGCTGCATTTTTAATTGGTTTTGGCTGAAAATAATTTAAATTTATTAAAGTATTATAGTAGTTTTAAAAAAATATATTATGATTACCTGACATTTTACCAGAAATCTCTGAATAATAATATCTAAATAGTAAAGTTAAATAATTCAACTGTTTGCTGTCATTTGTACCTCTTACACATCTCTTACACACATATTAGTGTATATCCAATGAGTAATAATTATTTGATGATTAAAAACAGTAAGATAACTCAATTCCTGCAGTGTGTACCAGTGAGTCACTAGTCATCTCAATAAAATGTTAGTGATATTTTCTATTGAGTTATTTATCAATCACATATTCGTATTTTATTCATTTATAATATATAATATACAAGAAATCTAGAAATAATTAGGTACTATATTATAATTTAAACATAACAATCGAAATATTACAAAGGTAGACAGACCATTGGAAAAGATCACTGTTTTAGTGATAAGGCTACTGTACAAACCTTAGCTGTTTAATGCATTTTATTATCGGTGTACAATAAAGTAGATTTTGTTGTTTTGTTTTGTAGTCATGTTTTGGATCATACACATTTTAGGGACTGTAAATCACTAGTTTACCTGAGACTAGGAGAAAACATGCACAGAATGAACGAATAAATAACTGTTAAATATCAGGTTTTCAATATTTATAAAGCAATGAGCTTACCGTTACAAAAGATTTAGCACTTGCCACTGAGCTGCATTGAGATTGTGTTTCTGTATTTGACCTGACTGTTTTTGTTGAACCTGTTTTGAACTTATTGCATGCTAATGGAGTGCGAATTGCAACTTTATCACTCTCTGGTTTCTTAGGTGGTTTTAATTGGTTTTTAGTTGATCCTATAACATTACCTAGAAATAAAGTATGACGCATAAGTACTTTTAAACAACCAGAGTCCATGCATATGCCCTGAATGTGTATTGCATATAAAGCCAACGAAGAAAGCATCTATTAAAAGTTATCATTAGGTACCAAGTATTTTGTGGCATTTTAATCTAGACAAGTTTTTATTTGTAGACAGTGAACTACTGATCAATAAGACCATATTATTATAAAGTTTAAAAAATAAGATCTTTGCTTTGATTTTCAAATAAATATTTCAACTTACCAAGATTGTCAAAACGCTTAGCTTTTGAGAACATAGTTTTTATTTCAAACGAAATACGAAATGTACGATTCAACCGCTTAACAAATTATATCTCAATCGTTAAACTTATACTAATCTTGCTTAAAGACAAGCTTTTTTCGTTCAACTTTATCGTGCTCAAAGTCGATCGTTTCAATGATGAATGAAATTTCCGTTACGATTTTTCAACTGTCATGTTTTCGCGCGCAGGCAACTGATAAATTGTCATTGTCATTTTAATTTAATGTCATATAATGATATCCGTTTAGTTGCGTTCCTTTTCACAAATTTTCTTAACAAAAATATTTCATTGTGTTTATTAAGCTTTATAATAATATGAAGAACATTTATTTACATATTGAATATTGATTTACAGAACAGACACATACATTAAATAAAACATATAAACAATGGGCGACTTTAATGCTTAACAGTGGTAACCTATCATCGACCAAGAAAATAGTTACAAGGAAACGATAATATAAAGGTAGGTATACATAGGTGTATAAATATACAATAAGGAAGAGACTAAAATATGCAATAAAATACTAAATAATTAATTAATTAAAGAAATAGAAAGCGATGGTTTACCAGCATTTTATAAGGTTTTATACTCTTAGCTTTCTTAATGTGAAGAGGCATAGTGGTTTTGTTAAAATCATAAATATACCTATTCTAAGTAAGAACTTTCGACTCGTAATGTAGTGGCTGAATATATCTGAATCACATCACATGCATCAGCTCGTATATTTCAAACTTTTCACATCATATCTGCCATAGATATCTGCTTTGAGAACTTTACTGTTCCATTATTGGTTAGAAAAAAGGCAAAAAATTTTCAATGGTTTATTTCTTATATATCATACATACACATTTTATGTAATTACATTAAAAAAGGTTGTGGTACATTTAACAGTTGAAGATCACATAGCATCCTCAACTTTGCTCCCGGTAGTGGAAGCAGGTTTTTGCTACATGGATGGAGGGGGTGGTGGTACAGGCAGGAGAGGAGGGGGAGGAGGAACCCCCATCATAGCTGCACCTGGTGGTGGTGGCAGCCTTATGCCATGATTCTCCCACATTTTGGGGGGAGGCGGCGGCATTCTCAAGGCTTCCATTTTGAAAGCAAACTGCAAGAAAAATTGTTTGGTATCTTTGTTCCAGTGTGTCCAAAACTTAGAATCGTGTTTCTCAACTTCTCTACTGGGCACTTTGAATGAAATTGTCTCATAAGGTTCAGCAGCAAATAGCAAGTACTGCCACCTACGGTCCGGAGGTTCTATCTTTTGTTCATAAGCTGACATGAATCGATGTCTGGGTTGTACTCCATCAGCAATTTCTAAAATAAAATAAAAAAGAGTTTACCAACAGTTTAATAACATAATATAATATCTAGTTTTGTATTGCCATTTAATTTATCCTCAGTTCCATGGTCAAAAGATATGACACAATCACTTATGACGCTGGACATAATAAAGTCAAGAACAACCAATACAGTACATTTAAAAATGATAAAAAATTAAAAAAAGCTCTCTAATATTGTTGTTCACACAACAAATCCCTACTCCCCCTTGTTGAGCCTCCTTCCCACAAAAAATTGACAATGCAACCTTTGAATTTTATT
>DWAV01001389.1:0-13745 GCA_018231305.1 Noctuana lactifera
AACACACATGTTGGTGCGCTCCGTTTTGGCAGTAATTCGCGCCACAGTATCGGAAACACATGGCGTCGTGATGTTTAAAATCTAAGCCAAAAGTGGCCAAATGACGCTTCAGTTTCTGCCCGAGCGTCATCCCCATCAGCACCAGACAGAGACGAGACGCGCAACAGAGAGGGATGGCCGCAATGAAAGGAGAGTTTTTCGTGCGTTTTTTGCCCCGAAATCCGTGCGTTCGAAAATTTTATTTTTAATACAAGAAAAGTATTCAAAAGATACGAGGGCAGGTAGACGTCGCCCGGCCGGGGTGTTTGCTTAGTTCCTTTTTTTTCCCGCGCAAAGAATTCCAGTTGATTTATGGACGTTCTCTGTGACGATTTGTGACCCGTAATTTCTGATGTGAGTTTTGTCACTAACGTAGCTGGACCGGTTGATTTATTAATTTATAAGACCGGAGGAGGCGTGATCCGGTTTTGACAGACGTTGGTAACGTGTAATTTTTTGACAGCCAACATGTTATTAGGTACGAGCGGCCAATGACGCGTCAAATGTTTTGGATGTCTGTTTTTTGGCCCAATTTACTTAAAGTTACGCTTTATTTACGGGAAAACTGTTACAATCACGCTATATTCCTCGTTATTACATGCATCTATTAATCAATCAATTTCAATGAAACTTTTCCGACCTTTATTATCGACTCGCAATATCCTTAAATTTTGTTGACAAACGAAATTAGTGCGAAGTGCGAAAATATATAACCGAAGAAAATACCGTCACAATTACAGTAACTCATTTAAACACAATGAAATTTTTTTTTATTATAACGTAACAATTTGTCACTACTGAAGCTCCTAATCAAAATTCCTCTTCATCACAGTAACTTATCTTTACAAGTCCATAAAACTATAACACTTAAACTGACTGATAGTTTGTCTGTCTGCCAGTATCAGTAAACAAAGGAAATCACGCGTTCTCATATAGCGCATTGAAGGTGTTAGTTGGCCATTTAACCGGTCCCGCGGGGGTCATTTCGGCCCAGAAGGTCAGTTTTTCGGCCATTAACGCGATCAGAGGGTTGTGCACGAATTAGCCGGGGTATAAAGGTGCCGGGTAATGACTCACTCAGGGGTAGTCGACTAGAATAGTCGTGTTTTCCACTATTGCTCCTACCCCCTACCTTTTGTACTTAATTGTTGTTATCCTAATTTTATGCCTGCTGCGTCATAAGTTGGAGTAATCTTTAATAGTATACATAGTATGGCTCCCTGATGTATAGCAAACGGTTTACCTTGATACAGTAAAATTACTTTTTTTCATACGGAAATGATTTACGATGGAATATCCAACAAGTGGGAATAGATATTCGTTAAAATTTACCCTTTTTTTCGTAAGTAAACTGAGATGTTTTTACTAGTAGTGTGGTAGTGGAATTGAAGTCTTTAAGAGCAATATAGTTAGGCAGTTACTGAAGTTATCCGTATAGCTCAGGACCCGAATACAGTTAGCTATCCTCTGCCTATAATTGGGGGATTCCGGGGTTAGAGTGGGAGCTCGACCTGTCCATTCCTGTAGCCCAGGGAAGGATGACGGTGTGTGTGTGCATCGTCATTTGCCTCAGGGCCATCCTGAAGTCTTCCAAACGCACTGAAGCAGGCCACCGAGGAAAGTTTTAGTGTGGTCAAAATCCCACATAACCCAATATCCTGGTATTTCTGAAGTTATTAATGGTATCTTCTAGTAGCTAGGTGACATTTACCTACTTATATTACGCCATATCAACATAGGCAATATGTTAATCATTGTTAGATCAAAAAAATCCGTTCGAAATTTGTATACAAATAAAAAAGGAGATGCTTAACTTTTTTTGGACCTTTGCAAAATGGCCTTTTCAAAAAATTAAAAAGGAACACATCTATGAATCCAAATGATGGATTTATAAATTTAAAAAAAAAAGGCGATCCGTCCGAAGATGGCGCTGGATTATTATTTATGAGACAGCTGCTTATTTGTAATTTTTTCCGTTTTAATCTTCTTTCAAACGGATTTATAATTTTTTATTCGTTCTTTTTTTAAAAGCATTGCACGAATATTTGAAAACAGAGTGTTTATGTATAACGTTTCTTTAAAAAATAATGTTTAAGAAATGTTAGAGACAAATTACACTTTGTTTATTTCATGTAATACAAACTGGTAAGAAAATTAGGTTGTTTTGCTATAATTACATTGATTATTTAAAAAGAAAAACCTTCAAAGCTTTAACAATAGACAGAAAGAAGTGTGAATATTGTTTCTAATAACAGTAAAAATGCAAAATACAATGTTAGAAACGCGATATGTAAATATAACTAGTTACCATATTTACTTTGTTGCCTAAGTGAGATACAATGGCTATCTGGCCAATGGGAGTGTTAACATTTGATTCCCATGGACGCACCGACACGCAAACAAATACACAAACAAACAACTTATTCACAAGCCGCCATGTTTACAGTACTGGAGAGCACTCGCGCACGCTCGATTTGAAAATAAACAAGTCAAAAAGTGTTTTTCGAGGAGAAAAAAACAAATTTTAAACAAGCCAAAAGTTCAAGCAAACAAACACGGCCGCAGCCGCTGGGCCGCGGAGGCCCCACAATGGAATAATAGTTCCGAGACCCAACCCTGCGATCGCATGCGTTTATTTAAACAAAAATAAACGCGCTCAAAGTACTGCATTATGAATAAGTAAGCATATTCGCCGCCCTATTCTGTTGGTACCATTTTTTTTAATTTCCACACGCGACCCCTCTAAATCCCGCCGGGGTAGAAATTAAAGTGTAATGGTCCAATGTTTAATAACTTATCTGCGGGTAGTGATGTGTTTGGGTTTTTGTTAATACAATTTTTAAAGTTAATTCCTTGAAAGGGTTCGGAAAATCGATAGGGAATTTGCATGGCGCTGTTCGAGTGGCACTTCGTACCCCGTGCCGTATGCGGTGTGTTATTTTATTTAGATGTGCGGTTATTAAGAGTATAAAGTGACGGAATACTAGACAAATATTTATTGGTTCTCTAATTGGATAGTAAAAAGTTGTAATTCTTTAACGCCTTGTAGTTCCGGTTATTTATGACATACGAGTTGAATTCGACCGTCACATTATTACGTTATGCATTCATAAAAGCTGTCATTGATATGATAACGTCGAAGACCTTTTAATCAAAGACATGGCTAGGCTATAATAAACTTTCCGTTAACGGGTTAAAACTATACAATTAGAAAAATTAGAGAAAGAAAATTACAAGGGGCATTCAGACCCCGATGCATTTTCGCGTTAACCCCTAATCATTGACACATTGATGAAACAATCACGGGGCTGGGAGAGGGTTAGACGCATTACTGGACATAATCTTGATTGATCTGCTACAAATAATGTTGGTTTTGCTCAGCGTGACCGACCCGGGGCTGCGGAGACCCCCGCCAGCAGTTGAGGGTTGATTACACTTTTCTACTGCGTGCGAAATTATTGTTGTAGGTACTCGTGACTAGTACAATAAAGGAATAGTACTATAGAAGCACTGCATTTGAGTTGCTTAGGAGATCCCAGTACTTCTGTTACGTGGCATCTGGTCGCCGAGTTTTTTTTTTATGGTATGAAGTAGCAGACGAGCATGCAGACCACCTGGTGTTAAGTGGTCGCTGCCGCCCATGGACATCTACATCCAACCTCAAGCGGGCTCGTATCCTGCCTGAGGTCGCATGTAGTTGCACTGCTACCCCGGAGGCTAATGGTCGCCTCATGTAAGTGTCGCCGTTTGGATTTAGTTGGTAAAAATCCTTCGGTATCCTCTAAAAATCCCCTTACAATAAAAGGTTCTCATTTCACTGCTCTCAAGTACCCGAACTCAGAACATAGTCGCATGTTAGTTTCACATCTGCATATCGACTGTATTTTCGAACCCGGCTTAATAATTGCTTTACTGTCTATATGAATACTTGAATAGTCATAACCCGGTTCCTTCCCGTACTAAATATAGCATTTAGATCATTCCACAATTGCCTAGAGAATATCCCAACTGTTGTCCCATTACACGCATTTATAAAAAGGACGTTTAAACCCACTAGTTTGAACCTTCAAATGGCGGGTTTAAGTAATAATTTGTAATAATTACCAGGAAGAGCACGGCAAATTGTAGCTATTCAGTTTTTAATGAATAGTTGTCATGGCTAGCTCGCTTAGGGTTCTGGCGTATTTCCTAGCCCTTGATGCCAGGGTGGTGCGGGTACTTGGTCAGGGTGAATAATGTATGGTGGTGAAGCTTCAGGGGTTAATGCTTAGTTGATGTAAAGGTTCTTATTCAGCCTTTAAGGGACAAGTGCTTAAATGGGCTGAGAGATTTCAGTTTAATATCTGGGACCAATGAAAATCATTAGAATGATGATGTTGCCTGTTTTAAAAGTTCTGATCTTTAAACTTCTTCAGCTTCTTGATTCAGCTATTTGAATTACCTTTTAAGTATCAACTTTATAGCACTTTTTCTATCGGTAATAAATTTGTTATCAATATGTTTACGCCCTATTATCTGAACGATAACACAGATATTACTATTTTAGAGGTAAAAAATAAACGTGGGACAGTGGATAAATAGTTACGTATAAGCTCCTGGAACATAAGCTTAGCCAACACACGGTATATCCCATACATTCATAAAATAACTCCCATAGACGAGCAAACATAAGCAGACATGTCTATATAGCGTCCTACCCTACATTTGTAGGTAAAAACACCCTCTAATCCACGTCAGCTGCTTCTGACTGGTCGCCCCCTCCCCTTGCCACCGCACACACCCTTATTTACCCTCAAAAGCCCTCAGACCCCTCATCACTCACTGTTTCTACTACCCCGAGTGCCAACTTACGCTGGCCATTCAATTACAAACCAAAATTTGTTGATCTGCCAAATTGGTGCGCTGTACCCAAAAATACCAATAAATTTCAGAATACAAGGCGCGGTGATAGATCTGCCTATGATGGTCGATTGTACTAGGGAACTTGCCCTCCTGTCAAATACATAATAAGTGTTTTATTTTTATTTCTGGCTCTACGTGCAGGTTAAAACGATCGATGCGGCTGCTTTAATCGTTCTCAGCGACATTTCCACAGACTCGAAACGATCTGAAACAATCATTCACTACCTCCTTTGTAGAAGCGTTTCGATTTAAAATTAGAACGAGTACTGTCAAAACAATTTTTAAAAATATAAATTCTTTTTTTGTTTTAATACATTTTCGTTCGTTCGTAGCAGCAATAGAAATGAGGTAGGTAACGGTTGAGTTTTTAAAGGCATGCCCATATACGAACGGCGCGGTAAGATCGGCGGAAAGAAATCGGGAGCGTCGACGAGACGTGTCGCCTGGAATGCGCCTGCGACCCTTGTAATTACCTCTATACTGTATACAGGGAGATCTCAGGTTTTAGCTTTATTTTCAGAGCGAACGAGCTGGCTGGGAATTAAAACTCGGATCCCTATTTGGGCGCTAGTGTGTTGTTTTGCCCCCACTTTATTTTTAAATTATTCTCAATTCGTAGTCATTAGTTTCAAGAGAAGATCCGTATTGTGTTGAGTCACAATTTTTTTCTAAGATATTTAACGGAAATTTAAAGAAACGCTAACAATTTAATAGCAGTATTGTAGGTAAATCTCTAGATACATTTAACTAACTAAGAGCTAAAACTGTTCCCACTGTAATGTTTTCGAATTTGCATACCTATTTGCTGATATAATCTTAAAGACTACAGTTTTTTTGCCATTAAAACAAACGGTATTTGCTCCTTGTAAAAAAATACTTCGTTAACCGTTCATTTCGACCAAAACGTAATTTATCGTGTGATAACAAATTAATGTTTTAATTCGGAAGATAATGACGCAATAAATAACGTGACGCTAACAATACGAGCCGAATTTGCTGAGAATCGCACAGAAAATAGCATAAAAAATCTACGACGCCCATTTATTTATTGCGAATTAGATTAACACGCTCACTAAACGGCACAAACGCGCGTTTTCCGCGAAATTGACAATCGGGAGCGGCCCGCGTTAGTTGGACGTGCGATATATTTCTCTTCGTCGCATCGGAGGAGAAAAAAAAGGCAAATTTTAATTGACATTAATGATGCCAATCACAATCGGCCTGTATGTCTGTGGCGCGCACCTAGCGTATTTATGTCATTATTAACCGGTGCGAATTAATACTCATTTGGCGTCCATTTTTATCGCGAGTTTCTGACGTCCGGGCAAAAAAAACCGCCATACCACTGGCGGTCGGCTTCGCCCTCGCTTTTTGCGCGCCAGTCTGGACCGCAGCGCGCGCTTTCTGCCAAAAACGGACTGTTAATCGCTCTCGTATGACACTTTGTAAAATAAAAATATATTAATTAAACGTACTACACACGAGTAACTGCCACTTTATGCAGTGCAACGGGTTCGACTTTTATACATATCTTTAACCGAACATCTTGGTATTACTGCGAATTTATTATGTATCCTAACTGATTGCGTACGAATTCAAAATGTTCCATTTACTATTAAATTCTATCTGGCTAATAAAAATTTTCAAGTGAGTGGCTAAACTGGCTAATCGCATTCGATTTTCAAAGACTGACATGACATTTCAATCGATGTGACCTTGCACTGACGGCTTTGATTACGTTCATTATTTATCCGAATGCGAATTGAACCGTTGTAAGCGTTGTAGTGACGTAGTAGTGATGAAAGAGCGTAATGTTTAGTCCATCGGCATATTAATGCTGTTTTAAGCGGACAAAAACGCTGTGCGAGCGGCCGGCGCGGCGTGTCAGCCACTAATTGAACGACGCACGCTATCGCCGAGCCGGGCCTCAATCACTACACTAAGTTCATAAGCGAATTCCCTTAATAACCTGCATTTATTTTTTAAGTCGTTGACCCCTAAGTTTAGCGCGCAATTTATCGACTCTCTGATAACATTACGAGTACTGTTGTTGGGAATAAAAATTATTGCAGACCACCTAAGTTGTACTTACTTGCTGGTTGAATTTATTTGCTGAACAAGGTCTTTCATGTTCGGCTAGGCAATGACTCCTTAGATTGCTGTGGCTTCGGTTATTGACATATAAAAAGTACACGTTGTATTAACCGGTGCATTTTTCTATTTCATCTAATTTTCTATTGTTAGTCGACTCAAATGTAATGCTTAAAAGGCTAAAGTAAATTTCAATTGAGTAATTATACGCGAGTTCAAGACAAAGACGATTTTTATTTATTTTCACCGAGGGATTACGCTAGCGCCCTCACACTGCGTGTTATTTCATAATCATTACAAAAATTTATAAAAATAACGATTTCTCAGCAACAATATGATAGGCATACCTACAGAATTGAAAAGTTTTGTCATCCTTTAGAAAAATTCTATCTCAATCCCTTCCATTATTGTTAGCATCACGCAACTCCTAATTGAAATTTAAAACAGAATGACTTCAATTATAATTGGGATCGTCGCGACCTTGTAATGGCGTGACGCTGGTTCTATTGTTGACGATTTAAATTTAGAACACTTGCACCTATTTCTACGCTGCATGATTGATCATAGAGCCAAAGCCAAATGATGTGATTGTCACCGTATTACCCTTTTTTTAAGATGATCTTTAGTCTCAATCACGAGCAAACAGGTCGATGTATACATCCTTTTTTTATAAGTAGCAAGGAAAAAGTTTAATTACTAATACTACGAGTAATTGCAGCTAATTGAAGGCGATTGCTTCCAAGCTGCTTGCTGGTTTAAATTCATGACATAAATACCCTTTTTCCTTCAAAGATCATGTTCCTTCTAAGCTACTATTATCTACCATTTGCATCTGTTTATATGAGATTTGCAACACAGTCGTTAAAAGGATACAGTTTCAATGTAGCTCTTATAAAGCCATAAATTTTGCCGTCATTGAAACATTTTCGAGAAGCTTTAAATTAGAAATGTGGACAAAAACAAACCCACCTCTTGATGTTCAAGAGCTAAGGGCTGTTTCAGCAACCTGAATGTTGGCCGCAAGCTCGACATGTCGCGTAAGGAATTTCGAGTAGCAAAAACCACTCGATGGGGACGATAAAACGAAATCGCCGATGCGTTAAAAAAAGCGCAAATGCTACGTGCGAGTGAGAGACAAAAAACGTATCGTATCTCGGTTCCACTCTGGCGCGCTCGGCTAATGAATACTGTGCGGTGCGCGGGCGCAGCTGCATCGATCCGCCATTATTTATTTTATTTCCGCGCCAAACTCCGAATTGGATCATGGCGACACAGCTTCAATTGCGCGTCCAAATCCCCTCAGCCGACAATCGCAGCTAAACGGACGTCGACAGATGTAAACAAACAGACAAACGACAATAACGGGTCGCATGAAAGATACAAAGTCTCCTGTGATCTTTTATTCGACTTTCAAAAGAACATCTATGGCTGGTTGATCTCTCTTTGAAATGCGAATGCAGCCATGTTTTGATCAATCGGCGTTTTTGTTGCTGCGTCCGAAAATAAATTTGCGAATATATTCATTGACAGACTGAAGGAAGTAAAATTAAAATTTACTTATGGCGTGTTCTGTTAAATTATATTTCAAGGTAAAAGAGGATATGTTTCTCGTTTTGGCCAACAGCATTGTGCATCCACCAGATTTCTAAATCCAGATATCTACAAATAGATTATGTTCAAGTGGGCGACGCGCCCGACCGTTACTATCTTTTTCACTCGACGCCACATGCAATAAAATAAACATTAATTTTTCTATATAATATATTACGTAAAACAAAAATGTATTTGACGCGACAAGTAATAAAATAATTTGCGCAAAAGGGCTTATAATGACTCGCAAAGGAAACCGATCGCCAAATGACCGCAAAAAAGGCAAGTCAACAATTACAGAATATTTGTATTTCTCATAATTTCTTTACTTTTTACTTCATACCTTTTGAGGAACATAATTATGTGGGCAATAATAATGATTATTAACAATAATTGCATAAAAATAAATGTTTCCAATGGCCGCAATTAGAATATACATATTTCAATGACAGCTGAGCAATTTATAGAAAACTTTATTACAGGAGTCGGTTAGCGTGTCCATGACAAATATCGACGGTGAGTTGTTAATTATAATATTAGAATTCATTTATTCCAGCTATTAACCGTCAGTTGCATATATTTACACCTAGCTAGGCTGCTTAACATATTGAGATATATATCTGGACTGCATACCAAAGTCACTGCGCACGCACTCGTAACCCGACGCCGTTCTAACGCATCTGTTTATTTTTTTTATTTCTTTTTACGGAATAGACTTCGTAGAGTAGCTCTTGGATGAAGCGTATTAGTATGATGTCCAGGGTTTTAGTTTTACGCTTCTATAGGTTTAGAAAACGAGCAAATGTTTCTCAACACGACAAACAGCCTTTTGGTACGAGTAAACAGTCTCGAGATTCCCTTTTACGAGTAAAGCAGTAAGCAGTGTTGCGCTTGCGTAAGTCGATTTCGATTTCGATAAATCGATTCAAGTTATTTAAATTAGTTTCGAGTTATTTAAACGAAGCCGTCAATGCGTTTAAATGAATTTCTTTTTGTTTTTCAATCACAATATTAGATAGGCAGAACTTGTTTAGTTCGCCTAGGTACCACCGCTGCTCTCAAAACCCGCCACTCGTGAAGCAAGTCTCAAGTTTTTGAGTTTCAATTGGGAAGGTCTTAATTAGTGCCTAGCAAGGCATCCACTTACGACCTCAAATGGAACTCGTGTACCATTTGAGGTTGGGCGCGTGTATGTTGTAGTGACTTGGCATCAGGTGATCAGCATGCTCGTTGACGATAAAAAATTAAACATTATTCATCTGTCTTTCTAATAACAGTTAAGCGTTGGTCTGAATGACCACGGTGCGTGTGTTTTAGTCTAATTCCCGTCTTGAACGCACCGTGACGATCGGTAACACACTGTTGCTAACAGTAATAACTAATCATTGCATTTCTCTGGGTTAATAAAGTGCAGTGCAATTAAGTTTTTCTGTAGCAACTGTTAAACTAATATTTCTTTTAGTAAATAGGTACGAAGTATTTGAAACGAGTACAAGAATAAGTAGACAATCTTTATTTAGTATCTCACTTGCAAACATTTAAAAAATATATTTACACTCCTATATATTTACTTTCATATGTGAAACTTACGAATTGAAATGTTTTAAGTAATGGTGCCCTAACTAACGTTTACTTCCTAAAACCTGAGGCTTTGTACCTGATATATATTTAAATGTAGTAAAGAGATTTATTTTTACCAAGAACCGGCAGTTTGGTAGAAATTGAACTAGAGACGAGACCTCACACAACCGTAACCTTTCGATATTTCCCACAACTGTTTATTACTTTGTTACACCACTAAGTGTGTGTGCTCGAGTATCATCCGCTCAGCGATCGACAATTAACATTCCCGCAATTATTTCCATTATTCACTCCGTTCCGTTAAATATCACACACTTCACCAATTATTTATTTATTTGCGTTAGTTGAGGAGTTGCTTTTCTATATTTTTATGGTTTAATTTTTTATTTATGACGTGATAATAATTGTGATACATAATTGCATTCTAGAAATTTCTAAACTTAATTAAGGCTTTTTCGTTTCCGTTGTTTTTGGCTCAACTAAAGCGTGTAAGTCGATATCTTCCAGATAACAGACGAAAGACACCGCTCTCTCTCTCTCATTAATTATAATAAAATGTAAAGACATTGATTCGTGACCGCGCGTACCTCATTAATTTAAATTGTTGCGGCAAACGAGTACAAATAGTGCGTCGGGCCTCTACCTGCGATACTTTAGATCGTTGGACCGATAGCCCAATAAATACCGTTAAATCCGGTCGTCGCCGCTTACGCACATGTATTTATTTTGATAATAAACTAGCGCTAGGAACGACGCGACGGCAATAAAAAGATCGCGCAGTCATCGACTGACAACGTACGCACTCGACTCGATAAGCGGTCACTCGATCGCATCACTACTGTGCGCCGAGCTGTAGTGCTAGTGATGCGCCTATTCAGCGCTGACGGCGCGGATGACAGTATCACAACTAAACCGATCGCTCGCCGAAGAGCACTATATCAATCATTCCACAATCGTACCGCATGCCACTTAAATAAATTTATAACATATTAAGTACGTTGAAAATAAACACTTTACCGTTTATGATTTATTCGGTGCGCCGATGAATTATGGACGTTGCTTATTAAAGTGTTCTAGAGCGGGAGGTCCGAATTTTTATCTCTTTTTGTGGCAATTTCACGTGCCACCGCCACCGATAAACGTTTTATTGGAGTAATTAAAACCGGCGATTAGCGTTTGTCCGTGTTACATGTGCGAACGCATGATAAATGTGACATTTTATAACGTAATCGGTAAGCGATATTTTTTATTGCACTATCACCACCTGTCACCCGATACTGATTTTGTTATTTATGTAACAAAAATTATTCCACTTCCATATTCGCACGCCGATATCATCGAACCCTCGATGTTTGTGTAAATAAATAATTAACAGTATACGGTCAGTTCCATGACACTGTCGTCCGTCTTATCGACGTCAGTTATCTCAGACGGGCCCCAAAGGTCGCAGCCGCTTGCAATATTACAGCTATAAATACAATTTAATTTCAATAATTAGTGTACAGCGAAGTCTTTGACTGATAACGATTAATAAATATCGCTGTACTATTAAAAAGTGAAACTTGTACGCCCGTACAAAGTCACTTCCGCCCTCAGAATTGACGTTTGACGTTTTAACGTCGGGCGAAGACGTAGGAGAGTATTTTTTAAATTGCATCCCACCGCAACGTGTCAACGCCTATTCAGCCTATTGTGCCAGAAAAAAGAAAAACCCACAAAGATTTTGCGGTATAATAAATTTATGAGAAAATTACCCAGTCGTTGATTGTCGGTTTGTATCCAGATTACCTGTTTTACAAAGCCGAATTGATACAAAATGACTCCATTTACGAGGTCTTTTTTGTCGTCCAAATAATAGGTGTTACCTCGGGCATGTTGATTTGTATTATGTTATTATCGGAAGAGGATAATGAAATATTGGATAACCGCGGGGCCACTTTCTGCATAATGCATGTTTATTAAATTTAAAAAGCCCCACAGGATATTTAGCTTCGAAATGACAGCAATTTGGACCTTATTGACAACAATATATTTACGTTACTCAGCTATTACAAAGCTTTAAAAGTACTTTCACCGCAAGCACAGAGTATAAATAGAGTTGTTAAAAGCATTTTGATCCTATACTAATTTGTTTATGTTCCAAACGTTCAAAAATGGAAGTCGTTTAGCTAGCAAGAAGCTTGCCAGTCTTGCTACGCTATTTTTAATCTTCAGTATGGTAAGGCGAGTCATGCATTATGGAAATTAATATAAAAACGTAGCAAATCGATTGTGGTCCGCCGATACGAGAGCTAATTTGCTCAGCTATCGAATTCGCATACAAACAGCTAACAAGCATCGAACTTGGGAACGAAACGGCAATGCCGAGGAGAATGGCGCGTAAACAATCAATATGGCCTACACAATCCAATCATTGATTTACCGTAACTAATTACGCTTTATAGTTATTAAATCATTATTCCGAAGAAATTGCCGCCACTGATTTACGGGACGCCATTTTGCGCGCGACATTTTAATATCCGAATACGTTCGCGCGCTTTTTTTTTTCACTTTTTAATTCTGATGGGTAATGGAGGCAGGTGCGTCGGCACAAAGTTATTCGGCCGCGCATTCTCTCTTTCGTAATTTTCGTATGGTGCCACTAAATGGGTTTTGTGTATGGAATCCGATTGGGAGTCGTGGATTTTTATGAGTTTCGATTCTAGGGATGTTTGCGTGGATATGAAACGGAATCCGGCGATGGGAAAACCGCAAACTGAACTCGACTTTTTACGTCCAGAGCTTTGTTGTGGAGATAAAAAACGTTAAAAGCGTCGTCTCTACATTGTTGAAAACCGTTGTTTTCGGATAATAACAACTTAATTATACGTGTTGAGAATTTAAAAGGACTCAATATGTTTGCTACACTTTTGTGTGAATGTATTTTCTTTCATTTCATTTTGTTTTAAATAGTCTCTTTAATTTCATTAATCGGTATTGATTTTAACATTACTACCTAGCTTACTTACATAGCTTTTTAGTGTAGGGCGAAGTTTCAGTTAAGGCTCAATTATTTCCGACTAAAATATATGAACAAGTTAAAAGGGTTAGGTGAGTAGGCCACTAACCCGTATCTCCACCAATCCGCATTGGTGGAGTAAGCTTCAGGCCTCCCGGTTGTGGGGAGAGACCTGTGCCCAGTAGTGGGTTGAGGGCAAATGATTGTGAATATATGTTAGCTATCCCTATTAATGTACAGCCAGGCTTACCTGTTTGCTAAAGACGGCGATGTCCTCGTTAAAGGACTCTGAGGAGCAGACGTCGCCGCCAGCGACTCCAGGGTCTCGCGGCGTGCACGTCGCCAGCTCGCACTTCTCGAAGATTAACGCCAGCAGGGGAAACAAGGGGTGCCTGGGGGAAAACATTATCATTATCATCATAAACAATAGCAAACATTATTATACCTACTACTATCAAAATTTAGTATCCACCAATCCGCATTGGAGCAGCGTGGTGGAGTATGCTCCAGGCCTTCCTCGATTGTGGGGAGAGACCCGTGCCCA